>JAANYP010003486.1:0-10841 GCA_020465985.1 Centrapalus pauciflorus | reverse complement strand
TAATCAAACTGGTAAAAGTGGCAACAGAAGATAATAATGCAGATTTATTTACCAAAGCGTTTGATAAGTCACGGTTTGAGTATTTAATTCAACTGAACGGAATGCGAAATCCAGAGTAATTTGACCTTAGTAGTAGTAACTTTACTTTATTTTATTTTATAGTAGTAGTATTTCTTTCTTAACAGTAGTCTGCTAATTTAGGTAAGTTTCTAATTTAGGAAAGTTTCTATTTTTAGTAAGTTTCTATTTTTAGTAAGTTAGTAGGTTAGCTTATTTTACTGCTTATTCTTATGAAAAACAAAAGAAAAAAGAGAGAAAATTACGAAAAAAAAAAAAAAAAAAAAGGTAATATCAAGAAAAGAAGTTTAAGTCTTAGATACATTAAGTTCAAGTGACGAAAAATTAGCACCGTCGTTACAGACTCTAAAGTATAGCTTCACACATAATGCAACTAAATCCTAAGTGTTATACTTTATTTAGTTTGATGTGTTGGTAGGCATAATACATATAGGGAATCTCAAGGCTAATAAAATATTCTAGAAAAAGTCAAGCGTGTCACTAACCTAGATGTACGACCAATCGGTCTTAATTTTTATGTAGAAGACATACAAACATTGAGTCTAAATGAGGTATGCAAACTTTCTGGGGATGTATGGCAACATCAAATACATTTGAAAATGGAAAGAATAGAAATATCATGTAAAACTGAGAGTCGAAAACATGCAACTCTGTTGTACGTAAGTACAGACCTGTTGTCTCTGTTTAGATTCGGGTTAGCAGACATGTCGCTTTGTTGTACGTCAGTACAGACCTGTCACCGCTATCTGCTAACTTTAAAAATAAACCTTAAGTCGAACTAAGACACTTTGTTGTATGAGAATACAGACCTGTGTCCAATGTTTGTCTTTTAAAGAAAGTTTGCAAATACCAACAAGTTAGAATCTTTATCTGTGTGCCTTGATCATAAAAGTATGTCTATGTCTGAGTCACGTAAGATAATTTCCTGATAAATAAAAAGGCCAAGGGATATTCCGAAATGTAGAATGTTTAACAGGGTATAATACCAACAATTGGCTAAATAGGTATGTCACAACAAACAATCAAAGGAATCAAAAATTCCTAAGTGTGAAAGTTTAAGTACTGAAAGTTAGTATCGGACATCGCTATCTGATTGAACCTTTCTTAGACTATACTCATCAAAAAGATTTTGTTAAGTATTTAGCTTAGATTGTAAATTTTTCTTAAGTCTAGATTAAATTTTTGGTCAAAATTTTATTTTACTTTATTTTATTTTATTTTTACCTTAGTTTATTTTATTTTTAGTTTAATTTTTACTTAGGTAAAAGGTCAAAAGTTACTGAGGGTGCATTCAAAGTTGAATAAAATAAACATTGCGTGAAATATCTGTTGCTTAGGGTAAAAGAGTTGGCATAGTTTATCTGGTTACACAATACCGTAGAAAAAAGTTGGAAAAGTTGAACTTATTTCAAAATTTTCGAAATTTTTCTAAGTGTTGGAGGTTTCGAATCTAAGACAGACTCGAATAAGGAGTACTTCGAATCTGTCAGTAGATTCGAATCTATGCTTAGACTCGAGGGTTGGTGGTATAAATAGGTTAACAGTAGGTCATTAATACTATCTGTTTTCGAATCTATACTATCGAATCTATTCAGGCGATTTCGAATCTATTTTCTCGAGTCTATCGTATCTCTCCTAAACGACATTTTGTCGAGTTTCAAGCTAGTGTGTTCGATTCTACTACTAGATCTAGGTATAATCAACTTGATTGTACAAGTTTCATGTAGTTTTATACACAATTTAAGGCCAAATCATCGATTTTTGAAGTTTTATAGGTTGAAATAGGGTTTTTGCTAAATTACCAAGTTTGGACCTATAAAAGATCAAATTAAAGACATACATCAATGATTAGAACCTAGTTGAACTAATGTATGTGATTTACCAAGTTCAAAATGGTTAAAATCTTGGGTTTTTGTTGAAAATTCATTCGTCGGGGCTTCGAATCTGTTCTAGGATTCTCGAATCTGATCATGGGTTTCTCGAATCTGTCATTAGATTCGAGATGACCATGATATTCGAATCTGTCCATTAGACTCGAAATGGGACTCTTCGAATCTGTCCATTACACTCGAATATGGACACTTCGAATCTGTTGCTTTCGAATCTGTACTTTATGTAATTTGTTTAGTTTAAATTTTATTAAACTTGTGGAAATTTAATTGTGTTAGATTTTGTATTTAATAAAGTACAAAATAAAACAAATTTGAATTTAAACAAGTTTATTGATTTTTAATGAGTCTAACAGTTTTATTTATTGTGCAGATATGGCAGTTCGCGCTTTTGTCCCGAAGCATAATATGGTCCTTAATCCAGTTAATGATATCCCTGAGGCACAGGGTTATCGTGAAGTTTTGGACTTCCTAGCTGAGTCTAGGATTAGCTATGCTTTATATCATAACATTCCCATTGTAATTTCGTATATACGACAATTTTACGATCATTTACAGGTGGACTGTACTGTCACCCCGACAGTTATCAGAACCAGAATCGCTGGCCAACCTCTTGTCTTCTCAGCAGATATGTTGCGCCAAGTGCTACAGTTGGGTTCACAGGAACAAGAAGACGGGCCTATAGACTTTCCATTGAGTATTAGGCAAGCCGCGTTTCTGAGAATGGGCTATAGTCTGGACGTTACGAAATCATCTTATATGAAGAGTGGATTGATAGGGCAGTGGTGATTTCTGGTCCACGTGTTCATGGTTTGTTTTGCGCCAAAGAAGGCTGGTTTTGATTACATCGTCTCAAAGATCCAATCATGGGTGATTGCGATGGTGTATAATAGGAAGTTCAGCTTCTCGCAGTTGTTTTTCTCGGAATTCATCCATCAGATTACAGCTCCTGAAAGAGAAAGATTCCTTCTGTATCCAAGATTTGTGATGATGTTGATAAGGCACTTCTTGCCAAATTTTCCACAATCAGATGACACTTTGAGCGTCAATGTTATTGATAAACGCATATTTGCTGATTGTTCCTCACATCGAGGAAGGTTAGCGGTTCCGGTGGCGCGTCCATTATTTGGAGCAATTATAGACAGGGAATTTCAAGCCCCAGGTGATGCCAACTGGGCAGGGGTAGTTGATATTCAACAACAGCAACAGCAACAGCAACAGCAACCGCAACGCCAACAACAGCCGCGTGCTAGGCCGCGTGATCCACGACGCCAACAGCAACAACCTGCTAGTCAAATTCAGGCATCCAGGCCATCAACAAGTGAACAACCACAGGCACAAGAAGCAGGGACTTCAGGTGCAGTCCCCGAATCTGAGCAGCTTGCTCAGACTTTGGAGGAAATATGGTCTTCTGGTCCTAATGCAAATGAAGATGTGGCAGCAGCATTAGTAGGTGAGCTGCTTAGTCCGCCTGGAGATGAAGATGACATATTTCGTGATGTTGAGGAATATGTGCCAGAGCAGGCTGATAACGTTTTGTCATCATCTGCAACCGAATCAGAAGAGATGGAGGAGTTAGAGGTTGAAGCTCCTGAGTCAGTATCGACTGAACCACCTGTTCAAATTGGAACTTATGGTTCGCGATTGATTATAAATGAGGGTGGTTCTAGGAGACGAGTGGACAGGGAATTGGAGGAGTCTGATTTCGAAGAAGAAGAAGTTTCTCATCTAGTGACAAGGCAACGGGCCAAACGTCACAGGTTCATGCAAGGATCCTCTTCAGCTTCAGCAGAACAACCTGAAATTCCTCAACCTCAGGACCCTCAAACCACCGTTCCACCATCCCCACCTCATGATGAACCATACATCCCATCGCCGATCATTCCAACTCCATTTCAATCCATCCCATCAACCTCATCCTCATACGCCGACAATCAAAGGTTTCTGCAGCTAAAATCTCGAGTTGACTTCCAAAATATCCAGATCTTAGGCCTAACAAAGGCAATCGGTGAGATTCAGGCTCATAATGCAAATCTTGATAAGGAGAATGCCGATCTAAAGAAGATTGTGGAAAAAGTTCAGGAAGAGAACTTAGAGCTAAAAACCTTTGTTTGTGATCAGTCTGCTGAGATAAGGTCGATGCGCTCCCTAATTGAGCAGCTAATGAAAAATTTACAGGCTCAGGGGGAGACATCGTGCCGAGATCGGGAAGTACAGCGTGAAGATGATGATAATGAAGGCAATGATCCCGGTGCGAATAAAGAGATTGAGTCTGTAGATTTTCCTGCAGCTCAAGTTACACAAATTCAGGGGGAGCCAAGTACCGAAGGAGGAGAGGGAGGATCTGGAAAAGAAGCAGGTTCCTCAAGGGTTTTGGACAGTGACATTATAGATGCACTGAAAGACATAGAGGAAGAGCTTATGGACTTTGATGATGAAGAAGAAGAATTGGAGGAAGGTGAGTTTATTCCAGAGGAGGTCGTCGACTGGAAATCAGACGATGAAGTGTTGGATGATGAAGACGATCAAGTCAATGAGGTTATTGTCAATTCACAACCTATCACGGAGCTATATGAAGGACAAAATCATAATGTGATTGACATTGACTATATCAAGGTAGCCTCAGTCGAGGACAAAGAACTTGAAGAGGCCGAGAAGGAGCCATCTAGGACTTACTTGATAAATCTTTGGTTCAAGAAAGAGGAAAAGAAAGAGCGTTTGAAGATGAAGAAGAAAATGAGAGTTCCAGGTGCTGGAAACTTCTCAGGAGGCATTATAAGCTGGTTCTTTGACAAAGAACTGCAGCTATTTATCTTGAAAAGAAGAGATGGACTACAATACTTGAGGCGAACACTAAAAGCATTTAACTCATTGCCCAAGATTGAAGTAAAGAAGCTTGCTTGGAAAGAATTAATTAATATAGGTAATGACCAGTACGCTGAGGTTGTGGCAAGAATCATAAGGAAAGAAGGAAGATCTGGGAAGTTTGAGCGACTCAAGCCAAGGACCGGAAAGAGGGTCGAGGATCAGTCGAGAATAGATCCTCATACAGGTAGGCCATGGGCCAGGATGGAATACAAACCTGTGAGGTGTCTAAAGAAAGTCCCAATGAAACCAATGCCACAGAACGTTTTGAGCAACATGAAGTGGTGGTACCTAGAGATTGACACTGCTGAAGCCATCATGGAGGATCAAGACGAGCAGGTCATTTTGAAGCTATATGATCCACTGCATTTGATAAACCTATCAAAGGACGACCTGAAGAAGCTTCATGATCAGCCTATCTTCTTTACTGAACCATGGAGATCTGAAGCCAGGAAGTTCCAAAAGGTAGTTAAAGTTTTTATAGATGCTGGATTATATGCTGGTAGTAGTATATATAGCTCTAGTACTTAAATTTGATGTAATGTAAATAATTAGAAGCTATCGTCAAGGGGGAGTCTGTTGGTACACCCTGTGTGACGATAGCAGTCTAATCGATCTGCATTATGGTTTAAGTAATATTCTGAGTATTAACAAGTGTTTTGATATATATGTTTATATATGGTTGATATTTATTAGTGTTTGTATGTTTGAACTTGAACTTGATGTAACGTATTACAAGAAGTTCAAACATAAAGTACAAAGATAAATTCAATCATATGTAATATTGTAAGTTTCAACACTTAGTTGTTTATGTAAAAGGCTAGATTCGAATTATATATGGGTTGACATTCGAATCTGTGATAGATTCGAATGTAACCATAGATTCGAAAATAGGCTAGATTCGAGACTGTCAGATGGACAGATTCGAATGGGCCTTGGGCCAGATTCGAGGTTGGCCCACAACAGACTCGAATCAGGGTCTATAATTAGGGATAGACTCGAATGATTAAGAGACTTTTTGCAGAATTCGTGAGGAATTAAGCAAGAGGCGATCTCGAGTTTATCAGCTAGGTGAGTGCCGTTTCGGAGAGAATTAGTATGTAGGATCGTTCGTGTGTCGTTCGTTCAGCGTCTAATAGTCTCCGTGTTCCGTTGGTTGAGAGTTGTCCGTCTGACCATCAACGAGGATTCCGCACTCGTTCACGGATCCGCGTCTAGATAGATCTTGCAGTCGTAGACCTTACAAACAAGTTCGAAATCGGTCACATTCAACTTTAAAAACTAAAATTTTAACCCCATTTGCTTAATCAACAGTACAATCTAGTCTTATTGGGTTCTAATCGAAGTTATGTATCATTTATTTGAAGTTTTATCTTTTAAAACTCGTGATTTAAAACACCTAGTTTCAAATATCATAAGCATCAAATAATTTCGATTTTGCCACAATAAGTTCCTAAACTACACTTACTTAGTATTATGATGAGTACTATATCTAAGTTGAATAGGATGAAAATTCGAAGTTTGGTAAGTTCAAGATTAAGTTCGAAATCACCGCAGACAAGTTCGAGAACACAAATTCGAGGGTAGATGTCTTAAATGAAGTACTGTTGACCTATTTATATCAACTACCTTCGCACTTAGCATAAGTTGGAACTTCCAACACGTTCGACGGTATCATCGAATTTGTCTGAATTTCGAACTTAACTGAAAATTTTGAAAATTCTTGAATAAAATTCAACATTTTCAACTTTTTCATGTAACAGAATTTTTCAAACTTTGCAAGATCATTCACACTAAGCAACAGATTTTCACGCAATATTTGTTTCTTCAACCAATAATGCATCCTAGAAAGTTTTACCTTTACCCTACTTAAAATAAAATAAAGTGAAATAAACTGAACTAAAACTAAAAATAAAATAAAATAAAGTAAAATTAAAATTAAAATTAAAACTACACAAAAGTATCTTAAAAAATACGACCTATACTAACAGAATATTTTTGCGAGAAAGTTAAAGAAGGTTCAATCAGATAGCGGTGTCAAACGCATTTTCACACTTAGGAATTTTTTTATTCCTTTGGTTGTTTGTGATGATATACATTCCAAGTCGATTTTCGGTATGATTTTCCTTTTAAAAGTTTAACACTTTGAAATTCCCTTGGCTTTTTTTTTATTTATCAAGAAACTCCCTTACGTGTCCCATACTTAGATATACTTCTATGATAAAGGCAGACACATAATGATTATAACTTCTTGGTATTGCAAATTTTCTTTAAAAGGCAAATGTCGGAAACAGTGTTGTATTTATATACAACAGAGTGTCTTAGTTTGTTTTAGAGTTCCTTTTAAGTTAACAAGACAGCGGTGACAGGTTTGTACTTACGTACAACAAAGCGACTTATCTTGCTAACTTGAGTCAAAACAGAGGTGACAGGTCTATACTTACGTACAACAAAGCGACTTGTTTTGGCTCGCTCTTCTTTTTTAGAAAAAATTTCTTTTCTTTTCTTTAAGTTGTATGTCTCTAACATAGAAATTAAGACCATTTGGTCATACATCTAAGTTAGTTTACACATATAACATTTTCTTGAATATTTTATTAGCTGTTAATTAGGATTTCCTTTGTGTATTATGCCTACCAACACATCAAACAAGAAATTGTATATCACTTAGAATTTATGGTGCATTATGTGTGAAATCTTAACATTTTATAGTTTGTTTAGACTGTGCTAATTTGCGTCACTTTGAACCTATGAATCTAAGACTTGACTCATTTTTCAATATTCTCTTTTTTTGAAATTTTTATGGTTTTCTCTCTTTTTTCTTTTGTTTTTCATTTTAAGATAAGCTAATAAACTAACCTACTAAACTAAACTACTAACTTACTATGAAAGGAAAGAAAAATTTACTAACATACTAAATTACTTAAGAAGAAATGAAAAACTACTAAGGTCAAGTTACTCTGGATTACGCATACCATTTAGTCGAACTAACAACTCAAAGCGTGACTTATCAAAAGCTTTAGTGAGTGGGTCTGCATTATTATCTTCCGTTGCCACTTTTACCAGTATTATTAAATTCTTTTCAGCACAATCACGTATAAAATGATGTCTTATGTCTATATGCTTTGTTTTACTGTGTTTAACTGGATTATTAGTTATAGCAATTGTAGACTGATTATCTATCCTAATGGGAGTAGGAGTGTAAGTGAAACCATAATCCCGCAATTGTTGTTGTATCCACAAAACCTGTGAACAGCAACTACCAGCAGCTACATATTCGGCCTCGCACGTTGACACGGTTAGCTAAGTCTATTTCTTGCATTGCCAGGATACGAGTTTCCCTCCACGAAATTGACAACCTCCAGTTGTTGATTTCTGGTTCAGGCTGCAACCACCATACTCAGAATCCGTGTATGCCTCCAATTGTAGATCACCATCAGCATGATACCAAAGTCCCAGCTTAGGTATCGACTTCAGGTATCGTAGAATCCGCTTCACGGCTTTCATATGCAATTCCTTTGGATTTGCTTGAAACCTAGCACAAATACACACAGCAAACATAATGTCAGGTCTAGAAGCAGTTAAATACATGAGTGACCCGATCATGGCCTGATATAGAGTCGGATCCACATCAGTATCACTTTCTGTACCCGGTCCGAGATTTTGATTCACTTGAATTGGACTAGTAAAGTGAGAAGTTAGCTTTGTTCCTTCCATCCCGAAGCTCTCCAGAATACCATAGACATACTTTTTTTGATGGATAAACATGCCTTCCTTCCTCTGTTCAACTTGCAAACCCAGAAAAAAGTTCAGCTCTCCCATAGCACTCATCTCAAACTTTGACTTCATAACCTTCGCAAAGTCTTTGCACATCTGTTCGTTTGAAGACCCGAAGATGATGTCATCAACGTAAACTTATACCAAGATAAAGTCTACTCCCTTTCTCTTCACGAACAATGTACTATCAATTCTCCCTCTTTCAAACCCGTTGTCTAAAAGGTGCGTTGACAGTGTCTCATACCATGCCCTTGGTGCCTGATGCAATCCATACACAGCCTTATCGAGTCGATACACTCTGTCGGGATACTTTGGATCAGTAAACACAGGTGGTTGTTCGACGTACACTATTTCCTTCACCTTGCCGTACAGGAATGCAATTTTTACATCAAGTTGATATACCTTAAATCTTTGAAGGCTGCAAAGGCCAGAAACAGACGAATTGCCTCAAGCCTTTCCACTGGTGCAAACACTTTGTTGTATTCGATTCCCTCTTCTTGGTTGAATCCTTTCACCACAAGTTTTTCCTTGTTACGAGTAACTATACCCTTATCATCTCTATTTCACTTTAAAACCCATTTGGTTCTTATTGCAACTTGTCCTCGAGGTAGCGGCACTAACTCCTACACTTCATGCTTTCTGAATTATGACAGTTCTTCTTGCATGGCTACAACCCAAGAGTTGTCTTTCAGTGCCATTTGCACATTCTTCGGCTCTACTTGCGAGATGAAACAAGAATTTAAACATGTGTGATACGCCTCAGAGTCATTAATCATTAACAACAGCATTGTGTTGTTATTCACACTAGTCCTAGTTCGCACACCGGTATTCGGATTTCATATGATGCTCTCAATCAAATGATCCTTGTTTATACTTGATGTCTCAATCTCGTTGACCCAAATATTATCTCCTATGTTTGATCCTATTTCACCCAACGGGGGTACAATTTTCAGATAGTACATTCTCTTCCTCATGATCACTGTCCTCGGAATTAAAAGTACTTGTCTGATTCTCGTTTGTAGGTAACTCATGTTCATTCTTAATTGGAGATCTATCTTTTGTCGTTGTAGGCTCAGAAGTTGTTGGAATGCTCGACTATGGAAAAGCTTGACAGTCATCATTCAGTTTTAATCACGAGAAGTCATTTTCCACTTTACCTGCATTTCCAGTAAAAGGTTTCTTAAATGATTCACACAATGAGTTATAATCAAATAACCACTCAGGACCTGTTTGGAGCTCATGTGAATAACTTGTAACATCAATGTTAATGTCACGCCCCGTTACCCCGGTTGCCAACGAAGTGTGACGTTGCGGAAGCGTAACCATAATCATAACGAACAACCACTATACGGACGTTTTTCAAAAATACATTGATTTAACTTCAAATATTGTTTCACATAACCAAAATACAGCATAAGCAGTTCTTAAAATACCAAGATTTAAATACACAATTTAGTTTATCAAGAAAGATGCAAATAAAACTCCGAGTTTGAAAATGATGCGGCTCCAAAATGAACGGAAGCCTTGAAATGCTTCAGATAATTGCGCATGCCTTAATCACCTGAAAATACATGCTAAAATACGTCAACAAATTGTTGGTGAACTCATAGGTTTAAGCGAAAAGATCAGTTATATGGACATTATCAGATGAGTTGAATTTATAAAGCATAAATTCCGTGTATGTATTACATAAACCATCATGCAACCGAAACTTAATTAAATGAGTTTGCCCTGTGCAGTATTCCCATACGTAATACCGTGTGTTGAATATATATGCACCCGCTGTTAGTCGAGCCGAACTAACCCGAATGGGGGACATGACTCCCGATAGATCTATCCACCATATATTCGCGCTTATAAATAAATGCAAATTAACGGTTCATGATTTGAAGGATGATGGATCCAAACATGTAATACATATAAGAAATAAAAAGTTTTGATGTCCATATGAAAACAGTGCATGTATTTCCACCCCAATAGATAGTGAAAATAGGGGCTATGAAGACTCACCGCATGTTGATGGCAAAATGATCGTAAAAACGACAATTTTTGTTGTTGATGAGAGATGACACCGGACGCGTTTAACCGAGTCCTAAATGATATAAGGGATTTAATAACTCTCATACATGATAATATGTATGTATAAATGTTGTTATGTTTTAAATCACCCAACATTACAAGTTTATAAATAAAATCCACTTAAAATGTCAAGTTTATATATATATATATATA
>JAANYP010003485.1:0-20433 GCA_020465985.1 Centrapalus pauciflorus | reverse complement strand
TATGCATTATTGTGTTAATACTGTGCATCTTCGTATTCGTCTTCTTCACATCGTATACGTTCATAGGTTCATGAGTTCAACATGATGCATCATTTTCATCTTCATCTCATCATCGTCTTCTCAAGCTCGTCGGTCGATTGTGAGTGTGTGAGAGAGAGAGAGAGAGAGAGTAATATATGGAGAATGGTTAATGAGATTGATTTAGTTTCCTATTTTAATCCTAATCTATTAATTAAAAGAATAATTAATTTTTCAAATAAAGTATTCCAATATTACTCTTATTGCATCATTTGTAAACAAGCAATGCATTTTTGGTTCCCATTTGGTTCCCGATGCATATGGTGCCCCATAGAACCTCAATCTATATATATATATATATATATATATATATATATATATATATATATATATATATAGATTATAAATAAATCAATTTCTGTAAAAATTTTATTACATGAATATTTGTTACCAACAGCTATTATTTTGACTCAACTTTTGTATATATCTCTATAGAGATAAGGTATAAAGATTAATTATCATCAAATATTATAAATAGAAATAAATTAATAATAAATATTAATCGTCCAACAATATAATTATACGGATATATTAAGAAAACAAAAGCAAATGGGAAAGAAGAAAACGACAGGCTACCAGTGACCCACGACTTTGTTCAAAATGTTGGGTGTGGTCTACAATGGCGTTCCTTTTCTAACACCATTATTATTATTCCACCAAACCAAAATAAATTTAAAACCAATAATTTAACCATAATATGTAATTTAATTACAAAACCAGGCTTACTTACTTACCCATTACAACATTAATAACTAATCCTAATTAACCCCCAAATCCATTGATATGAACAACAAACAATCATAAATGTTAAAACCCTAATTCTGTAATCGATAATGAACCATTTGCTTACTCAATTCCGACAACCCCCTTTCAAAATAATTGGGGGTAATTCTATCGAATTTGAACCAAACAGGATGTTCATCATCATCGATTAACATAAGCTGCACTTACAGATATATATATGTATCAGATTGTACGTAACTAAGACATGTTCAAACCCAGAATTCGCCTCAAATCTGAGGTAGGATCGTTGACAATTTTTTTCGTGAAAAAACCAGGTAACGGAACGGAGCTCGGAGGAGGTGAATCGACAAACGCAAATCCGGCGAAAAATTCTGTTGTGTTACTTTTATGCAACTGATTCGATACCGTCGATGCGCCGTGTTTCAATAACTTAACATGTCCCATGACTAGGTTGTTAGAAGCTGACGGTTGAGCAACCGCCGCCGCCGTGTTTCTATCGTGCTTCTTAAGCGGTGGCGTTCGTCTCCGGCGATTAGATACAGGGGAGCTAGAGGTGTGATTTGTGTAAGTAGGATTCAATTTAATGGTTGGATTTGATGAAGAGAAGAACAAATCATCGGGATGATTGCTGAAAGAATCATGAGGATGAAGAACAGTAACACCACCCATAGATTTCATTTCTGATAAAAATGAAAGTGGTAAAGAGTTATTAGAGTTAGGGTTATGGTTAGAAGAATGATGAAGATGGAAATGGCAGGTGAAGAAGAGCGGGTTGTTTATAGGAAATGAAAACGGGTCGGGTAGAGAGACGCGGGAGCCGTGAAGGTGTAACACATCGCACACGTATTGCCCGACTGGCGTGGTGTGCTTGACCCAGTCAACAACATTGACCCCAGTTTTAATTTTGAACACCTTTGATTTTCTTTAAATCCAATATTACGTTTGTAGTAACGTTTACCGGAGGTGTTTGGATCTGCGTTTGAAAAAATATCGTATCATTTTAAAAATTAATAATTAGATAACTAAAAAAATATTACTGAAAGTTTAGTGTTAATTTAGCTTATACTGTCTGCTATCACAAGTATCAAATAATCAAAATTTTAAAATGTTTGGATTTATGTTTTAACTTTGAAAAATATCAAATAATCACTTATTAATAAGGGAGAGCGACGGAGCCGGTTTTCCGAACCTGGCCTGGTACCGAACCGGGACCATTACCGACCGATACCGAATTAATATATTCGGTCCGGTATTCGGGTTTTGAATTACTTAAAAAATCAGTTTTCGGTACTCACGGTTTCGGTACCATATTTATACCGAACCAGTACCATATAAAATTAATTATTTTGGTTTTGGTTATTCCACATATCTTATTCGGTTTCGGTACCGGTCCGGGTACAAAGCGCACCCCTACTTATTAAGCATACAAGTTACATTTCTTAACTTATGAAAAAATATGGTAGGATTAATTGTAAACACAAATAGTCACTTATTAGTTAATTCAATCTAAACACTTTAAACCACTTATTTACGTTATTGTAACGTAATAATTTTATAATTTCCGTCATAACGCAAAATCAAACACTTTGTTACTTTTATTGAACTTGCTTTCATTCAAAGAACTATTTCAAAAGTTTTTCTTTAACTAAATTATTATTGAATTAACAATCTTGTAACCGTTAAACGATCTGAGACAGATCTTCAAATATATTGCCTAGTGAGCATCATGTATTTCTCCATTTGATGTTAATCATAATAAAGAGCATAAAAACATGACTAACTGATAAATAAAAAAAAACTCATGTTATCGACGCGTTTATATGTTATAATCAACTCTATCTATTCTAGAAGATTTGGTTATGATGATTGCCTTGTTAGCTAGATCATTTCATTTTAATTTTGATTAAGTTTCTTCATACAAAAATGTCAGATAAATTTGATGCTAATTTTAATAGATCTAGTTAACACACAAGTATAAATGCGATCATCCCAAACACATGAAGCAAGTGATAATTGCAATGGTACAAGATATGCCATTGAATCCATTTTATTGTCCAAAATCATAAAGATTTCTATGAATTGGTTCATAAAAGGCTCTCTTGAATCATTTTGTCATATTAATACGTTTTGGTTTTGAGTCACAATATTGTCATGCCATCAACGTGTTGAAAAATAAAACATAACTTAGCAAACATTTATATAAAACTTTACGTTTGTAAAATACGATAATCTTTTATGGAAACATATTCACAAACATCGCATGAGTTTATAAACGTCATATGAATTATTAAAGCAAAATTTGAAAGTTGAATGCTAGTTTTCATCAAATACCAAGAACAACAACCATGTTTTAAATAATGTTCTTTCGGCTAAAAGCAAAAGCACCATCATTTAGAATCAAAGTAATCATGTAATGCTTTTGCCTCTTTTTATGATTGCTACAAACACTTTCCAATTTAATTTAATTTCATTTTCATGGGTTATTTTTACTTTTTTATCAACAACATTTACGCCTTGTTTATTTTTCATTAAAAGTCTCTTAAAAGGCTCTAAAGTCTAAAATTCAGATCTATGATAAATTCAGATTCTTTGTTTAGTTTCAGACTTAAGAGGTTGCAACCTCTGAATTTGCCAATTAAAATTAAGAGATTGGGAGTTGTCAGAACTAAAATTAAGAGCCTCTTAATTTCAGATCTTAAGACTTCCTCTTAATTTCAGACGTGTTTTTCAGACTTCAAACATTCAACCTCTTAAAAAACAAATAGCACCATCACGTCTTATCAATTTATTCGACTTATCAAAGTATATCATTTGTTACACAATTTATATAATCATGTTTTAATTGAGGTGGGTTCAATGGAGAACTCTATGTATCGAAGAACCTTGGAGAACCACAATACATCACGTGGGAATTTGATGCATCACTCGGGAATTGTGATGCATTTGTGGTGGTGCATGAAGGTTGAAGGTTCTCCATTGAACCACCTGTTTTAATTTATAACTGAGTTGTGTTAAATATACACCAACTCTTCACACTTTCACTAATCATACAGTTATCATATTAATTGTATCAAAATTCAACATTTCAACTTGATTGTATGAATTGCTAATAAAAAATATAACATTATTGTATTAATAAGCAATTAATCCTAATTTTGTTTGATTATAACATATATATATTCTTTCAAAAACAAATGCATGCATGATTAATTATATACTATTTAGAAAGAACTCATATGAATCATATCTATGTTCGTAATCGTTCGTTATTAAGCTACACAATATCAAATTCATGGGTCTCCAATCTTTGTATCAGTCTATCTTGACAGACGAGAAAAGACGATGAACGAAGAACAACGATGTCAAGAACCCAACGGCTCCAGTCGCGAGCATAATCGCTAAGACCATGAAAAGACTGTAACCCAAGTAGATCATCGCGGATACAGGCCCGCTCAAGCTCTTGAGATCGAATACGAGATAGTTAATCGAATACAAGAATATGTATAACGCGACAGAACCCGAAGCAAAGAAAGATTTCCACCACCATTTCCAATCCTCGACACAGAGGTGCATGTAAGTCAGAACAAGAGACACTTCTGCGCAAACGGTCACGAGTAGATTAAGGACGACGAAGAGAAACCCGAAAACGTAGTAAACACGCCCAAGCCAAATGCTAGACATGATGAAGAATAGCTCGATGAAAAGGGTCCCAAACGGGAGTGTCCCTGCTCCGAGAACCAAGATCCACGAAGGGAATCTTGGAGCGGGGATTTCGCGAGGGATTTGATTTGTGCGAACTGGGTACTCGAGATACCGAGCTCTTGTGGCTATGAATCCACCGATTAAGGTCAAGGGTGCGGAGATGCAAAACCAGAGTAAGATTAGAACGATGAACGTCGTAAAGGGAATGGCCCCTGTGCTTTTACTTGCCCATAAAAGAGAATTTAGGATCGTTAGGATGAGAAACGAGATGCCGGGGAAGAAACATGCGACTCTCGACGAGACAGAAAACCATCCTCGAGAGTTTCCGCCTTCGAGGGTCCGTTGTAACCAAACAGCAACAAAACCAGCAATAACTCCCAACAGCAGATAGAACATAAGCATACCTGCATATGTGTGTCGGATCATTCTACGTATCTCATTTCATCGATAAGAAAATGGACGTATTAACATATATATCCTTCTTATTATAGTTAGCATAGTAGAAGGTTGATTTTGTCATTTTTATAATCTTTTCTTATATGTATTATTCATCTTTCATTGTACTTTAATTCAATTCTAATAGAAAACCCTAGCCGTATATACGGCTGTTAGCTCTGATACCATATTGAGAGTAAACAATACGGCTAGGGTTTTCTATTAGAATTGAATTAAAGTACAATGAAAGATGAATAATACAGGTAAGAAAAGATTATAAAAATGACAAAATCAACCTTCTACTATGCTAACTATAATAAGAAGGATATAGATGTTAACAGGACGAAGATCAGAAATACCTGAGATGAGAGCTCCACGTGAAGCCGGAGACATGAATCCGAGCGCAGCGAAGAATATGGTAGCAACCGCCATTCCAAGGATTCGACAACCGTCTGCCACCATAACACATAAAAGCTTAGGATAATTTGGAGCTCGAAAAACATCACAAACGACAAGCTTCCACCCCGATAACTCTTCATTCATTTGATTTTGAGCCTCGTCTAGCTCCTCGTAATGAGCCAAATCCCTACGAATCGTCCTCAAGAATATAACAAGAACCACACCCGCGAGAAACGTGATCACCATCAACGAATTCAAGATCGAAAACCAATGAACCTTTGCACCTTCCATCTTCAAATAAGCATCCCATCTCGAAGGCCACTTTATATCACTCAAAACAAACGAAACCTCATAAGTATACGTCACTGATCGACCGTTTGTCACAGCCATAGCCACCGAAGCAGGATCACATTTGATCGGTTTAGCGTACTTCCCATAAGGCGTAACGTTATTGAGTAAACTAACATCATGATTGACGCTACACGGTTGAACCTCGAATCCAACAACCATGTAACCTTCATTATTCGTTTCGTTGTTATGTGTTATCAACTCTGCCCCGTCGCCCGTCCCAATCACGCCAACGACATTGTTATGCTCGTATTTATGAACCAAAACCGTAAACTTCAAATGATTGAACACATAATAAACATCTTTAACCTTGATTCCAACAGGATAACCAGTCCATCTAAGAAAATATCCATCTTTTTTGGTATACCGAATTGCAGGAAGATTATCAAGAATCAAATTAACCTGATACATATCATCAATCCTTTCTTTCAAAGTCTTGAATTCATCAACCGATAACGGATTCGTTTTACACAAAACAATCTCACTCTCATTCTTGAACATCTTAAACCGATACGGTGAGTTTTCGATTCGATCTCCCATTAGAAGCTCACCAATGTTTTCAGCACTATCTTTAATGCCTTCAGGAGGCCTACAAAAGGGTAAAGTATAATATCCATATGGAATTTCTGTATCTATGGATGTTAATGAATTAACTTTTACAGATAATCGATCGCCCACATCATATTTATGAGGAAAACTTCCAGGAAGATAATACCCATCAACAATTTTAAGAAATAAACATGAAATCAAAAGCAAATTCTTGAATCTAACAAAAAACCCCATCAAGAATCACCAAAAATGGATCGGATCTGATCTGAATCTGTAAAAATATGAGAAATTTACCTTACGATTTGATTTGGGGATGTTGTAAACGGATCTAAGAAGGGATTTTAGTCGAAAAAAAGGAAAAAAAAAGAGTGATCTTGAAGGGAGTTCTTGAAGGCTTAAAGCATGGAAGCATGTGGAAATAGAAGGTGAAGTGCAGAGGGAAATCTGGGAAGATGTATTTATATCTTTGTATTCTGGGGTCAGTGGGAACCACTTTTTAATTTCTTAACGAATTGTTGCCTTTTCGGAGCCCCACATTGAAAGTTTATTTAAAAAATAAAATATTAATATTAATATTGTAATTGTATTGTTTTTAAATATGACTTTTTGACAATTTAATTTCGTGGTGTTTTCAAATAACAAAACAACAACGGGTAAAAGAAAAGCAGTGTCGGTCAATCTTAATTTTGGGTTTGTCACGTTTTATTACCGGTATATTTATTAAGTCCACATCTATGTAGTATAATAAAGCAAAACATTTCATGCCACGTGTCATTTGCACGAAAATTTCATTTTCCCGCCTCTTTTTCTTAATCTATCTATATATATATATTAATAAATGAAAATCTTTCATGCCACATGTCATTTCCTCACCTCTCTAAATTTTTGATTTCCCGCCTTTTTTCCATAATTAGATTTCTAAATTTACTAATACATTATCAATAAAATTTATGGAATCTAATTCAAATACTATCATATATTTAACCCATACAGTTAAAATAGAAAATATTTTAAATATTCTAATATTAATCTAAATTTATTTTTAAGACAAAAAAGTTCATATTTTGATGTCTAATATTTAATTAAAACATACAATTTTTTTTTATCTTATATGATATTTCTTGGTATAAAACATACATGAATTATTTTAATTAAATGCTACTGTTTATGTTAGTTTTTATAAAATAGATTTAGCTTACGTATTTTGGGTTTTTCTTTTTCAAGAAAAAAAATTTGATCTTATTGCATTTATAATTTGATAAAACTAGATTCTTATGAATTTTATGTAAATCGAGCACACAATATTTTATTTTTTTAAATTAAACTAATCTCATATAAAAAAAAATAAATTAATTTTGAGTTAAAAGTTTATGAATAATTTTTTTCATGACATATGTTGAGAGTATACAAAATATTATAGTTGAGAAACATTATAAATGTTTAAGTTGAATTGAATTTTTGATAAACTAAATATATGATTATATCACATGCATATAATAATTGTGTATTTGTTTATAAGTTTATATTCTTAAAAAATAATTAAATATATGTGTGTGTGTGTATGAAAGAAAATGTCTAGCATCATGTGTCGTTTTTTCGGTTAATACAAATTTTATTTTCCCACCCAATTTTCCATATAAAATTCTTCTTAATTAGTTATCTAATTTATTTCTAAAATTTAAATAAAAATATAATTAGGTACTACCTAATTTAACTGTTATATATATAAAACAATCTTTTTAATTAATTTAAATAACTTTCGGATTTAACTACGAATGTTAGCTAAGTATACATTATTTTATATATATTTAAAAAAGTGAAAATAATGCAATATTGAAAATGAGTTGTTTCATTTTTTTTTTTTTAATCTTCAAATTTTTTAAATTGTATTCTATGTAAAAAGTAAATTTTTAGTTTTTTATTTATACATAAAAATCTAAAGATAAAAAGCTTTAAAAAAACGAGACACGATAAATACTATTCATACATATTTAAAAATAGAAACTTTTAATTATCATTATTAACAAAAGATAATACTATAGTCGTATCTTTTAGTAAAAAATAAACAGTTTTGTATGTATTTGACGTTTTGTGTAGATTTTTAAAACATTTATTTATAAAATATCCACGTGATACGTGGGTTAATAACTAGTTTACTTCATTACTTCATTAAATTAATTACATTTCATCAATGAATTAGTACTAAATTAGATGTTGTGACATATTAAATTAATATTTACCTAAAATAAATATCTATCATTAACATCCATAATAATCATAATTAAATCCAAATGTATAAATTTAAATGAGTTGTGGAAATTATTATTATTATATATAATAAAGAAGAATATCAAATGTCACGCTTCTATGTTTCACTGAAAAATATAATTACAACTTATTATTGTAAAAAATAAAAGATTAATAAAATTTATTATCTTTATAAAAGATAAATACACTCTATTTTCTATCTTTAAATAATAAAAGATAATCACAATTATTGTTTTTTCTTGTTTTTATTTTTACTTATGCATATTATATATAACTAAATTTAATTAAAAATATCCACGTAATACGTGGGTCATAAACCAGTACTTGATGATATTAATCTCATTATCATCACACCACAGTAACTAAGACTATAAATAAGACTCCCCTACGATTAGATGATACATAAAAGTAAGGTAAAAAATATGAGTTGTATGTATGTTGTGTGTGTGTATATATATATATATATATATATATATATATATATATATATATATATATATATATATATATATATATATATATATATATATATATATATATATATGGGATCATTGCAGAACCTAAATTTAGTGTAGAACTGTAGAACCAATATCGTCCATAGATTAAAATAATCTAATGGTCTTGATTAAAAGAGTTAAGTTTGGAATTAGTGAAAAAAAGATTGGTAATAGTGATATTTTAATTCTTGGAGGGGTAAAAAAGGAAAAGATTGGAAATAGCAAAAAGATTGACATTAGCAAAATAAATATATTTTTTCTTTAAATTAAAATAACATTAATATTATTAATTTTTAAATCAAAAAAATTATACCATAAAAACGAGAATTTTATACTCTTTAAAACGAGACCGGTCATGATATATTTTTTTCGAAAAAATTTTACGTGTTTATTTTTCGTAAAAAAAAAAATTACCCAGACCATGATGCAATATATCATGGTGAGATAATGAGATCATTCGATATCGAATGAACACTTTGATATCGTATATTTAACGTCAATGCAACACTGCATATACGTTCATTATTAACAGAACTAAAATAATAGTCACAATTAGTAGTCAAAGTTGGTGGATTTAACGAGAACGGTTATGATATATATTTTTTATTTTTCGTAAAAAAAATTTTACCCAGACCACGATACAATATATCATGGTGAGAGCATTCGATATCGAATGAACACTTTATTTAACGTCAATGCAACATTGCATATACGTTCATTACTAACAGAGCCAAAATAATAGTCACAATTAATAGTCAAAGTTGGTGGATTTAACGAGAACGGTTATGATATATATTTTTTTATTTTTCGTAAAAAAAATTTTACCCAGACCACGATGCAATATATTATGGTGAGATCATGAGATCATTCGATATCGAATGAACACTTTGATACCGTATATTTAACGTCGATGCAACACTGCATATACGTTCATTATTAACAGAGATAAATAATAGTCAAAATTAGTAGTCAAAGTTGGTGGATTTAACGAGAACGGTCATGAATATATTTTTTTGAAAAAAATATTACGTGTTTATTTTTCGTAAATTTTTTTTACCCATACGACCATTCGATGTCGAATGAACACTTTGATATCGTATATTTAACGTCGATGCAACACTGCATGTCCATTATATATTAAAAGAGTAAAAAAAAAGTCAAAGTGGACAGTCAAACTTGGTAGGCTACTATTAATTCAATATTAATTGTATAATTACCATCTTATCCCTAGTGTTATATTATAATCTAATGGTTTAGATTGGTTCTATGGTTCTACACTAAATTAAGGTTGTGCAATGATCCCAACCCTATATATATATATATATATATATATATATATATATATATATATATATATATATATATATATATATATATATATATATATATATATATATATATATATATATATATATATATATATATATATATATATATAGAGTCAGGTTCAAAAAGGTACCTCTCGAAATCAAGTGCACCCGAAGGTACCGACCTTAAAAAACTTTTTTTTAAATTTTTTTTCTCATAATCATGTTTAATCTAATGTTATACACATGATATATGAATTTCACATACATTCACACTTTCTGTGTCCTTAAAAATTATGTGAATGCTCAATGCATATTGATGTGAATGGTCATCCATGTGAATGGTCATTTCACACAATGTGAATGGTGTGAATGACCATTCACATGATCTTTTTTTTACCATTCACAAGATTTATGATGTTGCTTCTTTTGAAAAAAAGTCTTATAATGTTGTCTTATACACGTCTATTCAAAAAAAATATATGTGAATGATCATTCACATAAGGGTACGCTGGGTACGCTGGAATCTTACAGGTACGCTGATGAACCTGATTCCATATATATATATATATATATATATATATATATATATATATATATATATATATATATATATATATATATATATAGAACTTTTATGCACCGAGGCACCTCTAGGAACTTTTGTGCACCAAATAATCAAACAAGGGTGCACTAAGGGTATTTAGGGAAAACTATAGATATGATAATTAATTTATATCTAAAAGTCATTAAAAGATAATTAGGAGTTACATTTTGAATTAAAATCTCATATTAACTACATTTCTAATTTTCCTCCTCATTTCTCTCTACCTCTCTCCCTCCCTCATTTTGAATTAAAATCTCATATATATATATATATATATATATATATATATATATATATATATATATATATATATATATATATATATATATATATATATATATATATATATATATAGATTGAGGTTCTATGGGGCACCATATGCATCGGGAACCAAATGGGAACCAAAAATGCATTGCTTATTTACAAAGGGTGCATTAAGGGCATTTTGGGAATGTTTAATAATATATTGTTAAATTATAAGATTTAATTTAATATTTATCATTTATTTAGGAAACTAAATAAAATGATCAACCACCTTCCCATAATTTCATCATCTTTTTCTCTCTCTGTCCCTTTCTCTTTCATAGCATATGGTATTGGTTGTTTCAAACATGATGCACAACAGCAATGCATCACGACAATGATGAACACATTGAAGACGTTGATGAACACGTTTAAATTTCAGAGATGCATCACGAAATTAACACGTTTAAATGTCGAAATGCATCACGATTTTGGTGATGCATAATGATGGAACAAA
This sequence comes from Centrapalus pauciflorus, assembly GCA_020465985.1. Taxonomy (NCBI): domain Eukaryota; kingdom Viridiplantae; phylum Streptophyta; class Magnoliopsida; order Asterales; family Asteraceae; genus Centrapalus; species Centrapalus pauciflorus. The sequence continues at coordinate 8,739 of JAANYP010003485.1, read as the reverse complement.
GACGAGGATGAATATGGCCGAAATGCATCACGATTTTGGTGATGCATAATGATGGAACAAAGACGAGGATGAATATGGCCGAAATGCATCACGATTTTGGTGATGCATAATGATGGAACAAAGACGAGGATGAATATGATCGAAATGCATCATGTTTGAAATTGAATTGGATGAAGATGCATCGTGTTTGAAGACGAATCCAATAAATTGGATGAAGATGCATCATGTTTGTTTGGATTCGGATTGAATATTTTCTGAATTCAAGCATCTTCCGATTTTGCCCTTCCGCGCGCGAGAAGTTATGCACCCGTGCACCCATTTTCAAGTTAATTACCCTTTTGCCACTACAATCTGAACCATTAAAATTCAAGATCTAACGGTGCATACAGGTTCCCAAAGTGTACAATGCATACAGGTGCCCCATAGAACCTGACCCTATATATATATATATATATATATATATATATATATATATATATATATATATATATATATATATATATATATATATATATATGGTTGGGTTCCGGTAAGAACCCTCGTTACCGTGAGAACGTGAGAACCACTCCAAAATGTACAAATTTGTACATCAAATGCACAAATTTAAAAATTAAAAGTTTTACTTAAAACCATTATTAGTCTTAAATATTAATAAATATCATAATCTAACACTAAAATTACATTCAAAAAGTACATTCATTAAATTATAAACTAAATGCACAAATTTTTTTAAATGCACAATTCGTACATATAATGGATAAATTATTGCATGAGATACGTAAAGTTTTACATTAAATACATAAATTTATCGAAAACATTTAATTTTAGTATCAAATGCCCAATTTTATATAGTGGATGCACAAATTTTAGAGTGGTTCTCACGTTCTCATGAAATAGAGGGGTTCTCATGTGAACCCAATCATATATATATATATATATATATATATATATATATATATATATATATATATATATATATATATATATATATATATAGGGATAATTTCATATATACCATTCCAAAACTTCATAATATCATATATACCCAACCTAAAATTTTAATATCATATATATCTCTCTTAATCATCATAATATCATATATACCCAATTGTAATTATTAATATCACATATATCCCTCTTAAACATCATTAATATCATATATACTCAAATTCATTAATTTAATTATTTTTATAACATTTAAAACTCATAATTAATATTGCTTATTAATTAATGACCATTATACCCTTACTCATTTCTTCTTTCAACTAAACTTCAAAATATCATATTTATCCAACTTAAATTAAAATAGCATATCTCTTTTAATAATTTTATATAATTTATTTTTGTAAACTTTACTAAATAAATTCTTCAAAATAACATTAAAAATAAAAAAAATTTGTATCATGTTTTTACTCGTTTGTAATCAAATCGTATCGTCTTATTATATTTTCTTATTTGTTTTTTCTACAGTAGTCTATATACAATTAACTGATTACATATTATGTTCTTTCTTTTCTTTTTCTTTTTGAATTTGATAGTTGTATCGCATTTTGTTTTTTTAATTTCGTATATATTTTTTGTTTTCTAATACATTAGTTTCAAAATTTTTTCAAGTTTGCATTCGTTTTATAACTATTGTTTATTTAGTTTACACTTTTTAAAATTTTTATATTTAATCTAGTATATGAGTTATAACATGTTATCCGATGTAATTAGTTGTGTATATAATCTTGTAGTTAACACAAAATATACACAACTAATTACATCGGATAACAAGTTATAACTCAGATTCTAGACTAAATATAAAAATTGAAAAAAATAAACTAAATAAACAATAGTTATAAAACGAATGCAAATTTGAAAAAAAATAGAAACCACTATATTAGAAAACAAAAAAATATATACTAAATTAAAAAGAACGAAATGCGACGCAACTATAAAGTTCGAAAAGAAAAAGGAAAAAAAGAACATAATATGTAATCAATTAATTGTATATAGATTACTGTAGAAAAAAACAAATAAGAAACTATAATAATATGATACGATTTTATTACAAACGAACAAAAACATAATACAATTTTTTTATTTTTATTTTTAATGTTAATTTGTTTTAGTTTGAAAAATTTATTTAGTAAAGTTTACAAATATAAATTATATAGAATAATTAAAAGAGATATGATATTTTTAATTTAAGTTGGATAAATATGATATTTTAAAGTTTAGTTGAAAGAATAAATGAGTAAGAGTATAGTGGTCATTAATTAATAAGCAATATTAATTATGAGTTCTAAATGTTTTAAAAATAATTAAATTAATGAATTTGGGTATATATGATATTAATTATGTTTAAGAGGGATATATATGATATTAATGAATAAAATTGGGTATATATGATATTATGATGTTTAGGAGGGATATATATGATAATAAAATTTTAGGTTGGGTATATATGATATTATGAAGTTTTGGAGGGGTATATATGAAATTCTCTCATATATATATACATATATATATATATATATATATATATATATATATATATATATATATACACATACATATATATATACATGTGTGTGTGTGTATATGTATATAGGATCATTGCAGATGCTAAATTTATTGTAGAACTGTAGAACAGTATCATCCATAGATAGATTAATCTAGTGGTCTTATTAAAATAGTCAAGTTTGGAATTAATGAAAAAAAGATTGGTAATAGTGATATTTTAAGAAAAATGAAAAGATTGGAAATAGCAAAAAGATTGAAATTAGTAAAATAAATATTTATTTTTCTTTAAATTAAAATAACATTATTATGATTAATTTTTAAATAAAAAAAAATTATACTATAAAAATGAGAATTTTATACTCTTTAAACGAGACCGGTCATGATATATTTTTTTCGAAAAAATTTTACATGTTTATTTTTCGTTAAAAATTTTTTTTACCCGGACCACGATGCAATATAGCATAGTGAGCATTCAATGTCGAATGAACACTTTGATATCGTATATTCAACGTCGATGCAACACTGCATATAATAAGTAAATAACTCAAATACGTTTGAATTGATTTGTTTTAAAGTTTATTTACATATATTTTTTACTAAATTACTATTTATAGTTTAAAGTTAATAAATTTATAAGAATTTAAGAAATCCGATTCCCCGATGGGGATCCCCGATTGGGACGGGGACAGGGATAGAAACTCATTCCCCGACGGGGATGGGGGCGAGGATTAAAAAAACGGTGATGGGGATGGGAACTGAGATCCCCGTCCCGCCCCATTGCCATGCCTATGAGCCTATCACCAATCAGTAAAATTTAATTTATTGTGTTTGTTTAGGATCTTGATTAAGAGGATCGACATGTACATCATTTAATAGAGTAGTTTATGGTTTTTTTTATTTTTGAGATTTACATTTTCACAATTTTGCGAGGTTCGCTTACGATTTTAATTTAGCTTATTGATGTATTCATGATTCTATAAGATTTTCTATCGATTGAGTAGTGGCAAGGAAATTTTGAGTCATGGGTACAGGACCCTTTACATGTAAGACCTATTGCTCATGCAATTTGGGATCCTCATTTTGGTCAAACGGCTGTAGAAGCTTTTACTCGAGGGGTGAATCAGTGTTTTTTCATTCAAATCTCACTTGCTGAAACCTATTTGATTTGACTTTCCTTTATATTTCGTGTTATTGTTTGGGTTTTGAATATTTCTTGAATACTAGATTTTTGTTTTTGTTTAATTTCATCAAATCGAAAAAAGCATGAAAGTTCAAATGTTTTTTATGAAAAAAAACGCCACAAAACTGCTACGTCACCAATTTTGGTCAACCCAACAAAGGCGAAAAGATTGGTGTCTTGTTTGGTTGGAAAAAAAATTGAGTTTTAAACCGAAAAAATCATGAATTAATTGATTTATAAATAAATATTGTTTGAAAAATAATTGAGTTTTAGACCAAAAAAGTCATGAATAAATTGATTCATTTATTTTGAATTTGTGATTCAATATTTATAAACTCAAAAACTAATGAATCAATGTAAAACAGTAATGAATTATTGATTTATTTAATTCAAAATTTATGATTTTTTTGTTATATATTCAAAAAATGATAAATCTATATGTAAAAAAGTGAATCATAGGGTGCGTTTAGTTAACGAAAACTAGGCATTTTTCAATTTCAGTTTTCAAGTTATAGTTTTTAGAAAAAAAAAGGGTTTCAATAAAAAGTGAAAATTAGATGATGAAGTTTTAGTTTTAAGAAAAATAAGATGGGTGATTATAAAATAAAAAAAATAGGATAGGTGATGGAAAAGTAAGAGAGAGAAAGAGAGTATTATAAAGAAATAGGGTAGGTAGTAGAAAAGTAAGAGAGAGAATATGAAAAGTGGTATTTTAAAAAGTGAAATGAAAATTTATAAAATTGTTGTTAAGTAAACAAGTTTTCATTTTTGTTGAAAAGTGAGATGAAAATTCTGAAAATTTTCAGGAACTAAACGCACCCATAGTGTTTCTCACACTTCGCTACATATATTTAACTTCTCATTTGATCTTAAACCCCTCTATATATATATATATATATATATATATATATATATATATATATATATATATATATATATATATATATATATATATATATATATATATATATATATATAGATTCAGGTTCAAAAAGGTACCTCTCGAAATCAAGTGCACCCGAAGGTACCAACCTTAAAAACTTTTTTTTTTTAACTTTTTTTCTCATAACTATGTTTAATTTAATGTTATACGCATGATATATGAATTTCACATACATTCACACTTTCTGTGTCCTTAAAAATTATGTGAATGCTCAATGCATATTTATGTGAATGATCATCCATGTGAATGGTCATTTCACACAATGTGAATGGTGTGAATGACCATTCACATGATCTTTTTTTACCATTCACAAGATTTATGATGTTGCTCCTTTTGAAAAAAAGTCTTATAATGTTGTATTATACATGTCTATTCAAAAAAAATATATGTGAATGATCATTCACATTAGGGTACGCTGGAATCTCATAGGTACGCTGATGAACCTGATTCTATATTATATATATATATATATATATATATATATATATATATATAATATGTATGTATGTATGTAGGTAGGTATGTATGTATGGCGTCGGGATCAATGGGGTACCATGTTAGAATGGGAAACCAGAGTCCATCCATGTTTGGTTATAAGTTTAAAAGGTAATGTAGTCAATTAGGTTTATCTTAAATAATAGATGACAACTAATAAATTAATAGATCCCTTAATTATAGGAATTATTTCCATAATATATCTATAATAAATTTCAAAATGTGTTTTAATGAACACGTTTTATTGGATTTCGACAATGAGTTTTAGTAAACATGTTCAATCAGATTCAAGTATATGTTCAATTGGATTCGACAATGGGTTTTAGTGAACACGTTCAACCGGATGTGTCAAATAAATGTATTTATTATTTTATTCAAACTGTTCGTGAATGTTTAATTTCATTTACACGTTATTGAACACGTGCAGTCGGGGTTTATTATGTTTTTAGTCGTTGTTAACCATTTTTGTGATAAATCAATATTGATGGTATTGAACATGTTCAATCGTGATTTATGGTGTGTCATAATTGCACATGTTCAATATGAGTGTAATGAATGATATTAACTAAAATGAAAATTTTCATGGGATACACAGAATTTTTTATTCTAATTTAAACTTTGAAATACCATTTTTACCCCCCAACATTAATTAATGTGGAAAGAATTTTAAACAAAGTTTATATTATATTTTATCTATTTTAATGATAAATGACTGGCTATAAGAGGTTCCACGGTACCCCAGTTTAACATGATACCTCATTGATCTTGAATTTGTATATATGTATTTATGTATGTATGTAGTATGTATTTGTGTGTGTGTGTATTGCGAGTGACATAAAATACTTTATGTATGTTTAACTTAATATTTTGAGATTATATTCTTCACATTTGACTATTTGAGATGCTTGTAAGTTTTATGTCAGTTATTTCGTATTTGGCTGTTTGTAGTTTGTTTTGCATATTATAAAGTTGGTTTTTTTGATTTATAGACCAATCAAAATCTAATTCAAGTTTAGTTTATGTAGTTTTGAATTTGGTTTGCGTTTGGATAAAAAAAAATTCAAATTGAAGAAACCAAATCGTTGATCACCCTAATTACCTTAATATACTTTGATTTAAATATACTTTTCAACAAAAGATATGAACTAAGGGTTATATTCATTTTTATATAAATATCTTTTTTTGTTAATTGTTATATTTCAATAAATTGTTACTTACTACATTTTGATTTAATTGTAATTTTTAATAAAAATATGTAAACTTAACATTTTATTTTTATTAAAATATGTTGTTATGTTAACACGTTTCGACTTAATTATTATTTTCAGGAAAAAATATTATAAACTTAACATGTTATTTGTTTCTATCTTAAATATTTTGTAACATTAATACATTTCGAAATAATTTACTTTTTAAGTAAAATATATAAACTGTATAAACTTAACATAAACATTTATATGTTTTGATTAAAAAAAATGTATACGTTTTGGTTGTATACATTGTTGGATACATTTTGGTTTGTATATTTTGTAATTAAATCAAAACATATTAATGTAACAAGAAAATCAGAATAAAAAAAGAAAAATATTAAGTAACAAAATAACCATAATAAACAAATAAAGCAGTAAAATGTATATACAATAAAAAAATATTTAAATCAAAATGAATAAAACCCCCCAAAATAATTAGAATAAAATGATTGCATGAGTGTCACTATACGTAACAAATAGTTAAATTAAACTGTCCCTAGGTTTATATTTTTTTTCATAAAATTTATAATTAAATAAAAAAGTATTAACATAATTAAATAGTTTGATGCAAACAAATAAAAGATAAAAATGTATAAATATTTTTACAAATAAAACGTAAGATAAATATAATTTAAATTGGATATATAAAAGAAACATAAATTAAATAAATTTAAATATACAAATAAAGATATATTTAATGATAAACTAATGTATTTTTAAAAAAAAATAGTTAACCTTTTAAATTAACATTTAATATTTAATCAAAAAGTAAAAATTTATGATTATGACTAAAATTGAAAATAAATTAATAGTGAATGACAAAACTTGTTGTTAAGATCGTCATTTATAAAACGTTAAAAAAAAAGATGAATTATTTTTGCAATTAGATAGTGCTTTAGGAACCGCAATTTTTAAAAACCAGGAACTAAATCCAGAATTTCGATCAACGACAGGGACCATATTTGTAATTTACTCTTATTTCCTAGGTTTTTTAAGACCGTCATTTGAACCCCCACATTCCCATACCGTCATTTGACCTAATCCACATTGAACTCAACTTCTAATGCTTTATAATTAATCTGCTTCCAACAGCTTTCCAAATATTTAATTTTTTTAACAAAATTCATCCATCGTCACATTTCTTGAACCGATTTCTGAAAATTTCTTAATAACAATTTCTTATATGCTCCTTAATCCTTATCCTCTACCCATTCAACCCTCCAATTCATACCCACAAATTCAGCATTAGGATGTAAATTTTGCGAATTTATTGGGATCAGAAAATACTTCCGCATTTTGATTATTGTTCTTGTAGTTAGGATAGGTAGAATTCTTGTAATTGTAATTTTTAAATGGGATTACATCATCAACGTCGGTTTAAATGATGTGTAATATCTGACAACCGATTTCAATAATTAAAATTTATTCAACGTAGGTTATTTACCGGTTTAAGTAGGATCAATAACCGGTTTTAACCGGTTACCCATTGATAAAACATTGATTTACTGATTTTTAGTTAGTTCGGAGTCTTCTATACAACGAAAAATGGGCGTTTGGTTCGTGGATTTTTTTATCTGCGATTTGCATTATGTGGGATTTGCATTTGTCAGGATTTTGTCAAAGAATTTGCATTATCTTATAGAAAAAATTTGTTAATCTGAAAAATGCAAGGTAACTGGGATTTAAAATCCTAGGGGGGAGGCTGAGATTTTAAATAACAAAGAATGGAAGGATTTAAGAAACCCTAGGATTTTAAATCCTTACTGAAATTTGCAAACCAAACACAGGATTTTAAATGCAAATCCCAGGAAATCCACGAACCAAACCCCCTTAGGGTTTTAATGTAACAACCCAATTATTTAATATAATGAGTAATTAATGTTATTGTATTAAAATACGATACGGAATATTAATTAAGTCCAAAACATATGAATGAATGTTGGTCTACGAATTTTTACGATATAAGTCTTGAATATGTAGAAAGGACTTTAAAAGAAATTCAAATAATTCCAAGGTGGAAATGGTAAATGTATGAAAGATGTGGGTTGGAAAGGAAAAAGAAGGAGAAACCTCCTTTTTCTTGCTTTATACATACGCAGGGAACACACACATAAGTGTGTGTTCACCTTTTTACCAAAACTCCAAAATAGAGAGAAAAGAGAAGAAGAAGAAGAAGAAATCAGATTTGTGGAAGCTTTTCGGTTATTTTGAAAGATCCAAGAGGTAACCTCATTTATTTATATAAATCTCTTGCTTGTTCTTCTCCTCTCCATCTTCGTTTGAAGAAGATGAGAAACCCAAATGGGTTTTTATGAATAGCATGGAGAAATCTTTAGATCTTGAAGGATAATGATGAAATGTAG
>JAANYP010003484.1:0-22794 GCA_020465985.1 Centrapalus pauciflorus | reverse complement strand
GTATTCCAGCATAGCTACAACAGGTTTCATCTTGGGATCCGTCAAAAGCATTAGTTGTAGACTAGCCTCAAGATCAGTAAACACCTGTGGTGCTTGTGATCTATCACTGGCATTAATACCAGAAGTAGAAACCTCTGGGCCCCTCTGTTCTTGGTTCTGGGGACTTTCAGCTTGTGTTTGCACACTTGCTGTTGCCATGGGCGTGGTCTTACTGATGTTGGCCCTGTCTTGTGCCTCTTGTGCAGAGACAACAGTAGTGCCAACCACAGATACCATATGAACAGTCTCTGGAGAGATGTTCACCTCCTGAGTGAGGATGTGAGTGTTCTCAATTGGTTCCCTTTGGATATTCTGTGCAGAAGTGTCCTCCTGCACAGGGATATATGGCTCTTGTCTGAGGGCTGAGGAGGAAGGAGCTCCTGGTCCCCTTTTCCTTTTATATAGAAATTTTAGTGGGGGTGATGGCTGTTCAAAAGGATCAGAAGGAATTTGTGTATCATGAGGAGTGGGTTGGGGTCCTGGGGGTGAAGCAGTAATGATAGGTTGAGCCTGCTCAGGACCCTCTCCGCTGTTTCTTGGAATGATGTTCATCATTGCAGAAGGCAATGGAACATCTATACTCAAAAAATTGGCACTTTGTTTTAAAAGCCTCTTTATAGAAGATAGTGAGTGCCTATGGGAAATATGTATCCACTTATATAAATGAGAAGCAGTGCAAGTGTGTGCAATGATTTCTGCCAAAAATCTGGGATACATTAAAAATTTCCCATTCTTTAAGGAATAATGCCTTAACATCCCCTGAAAAATCATGTTTGAAAAATTGAACCGTTGGCCTGTTGAAAAGCACACTAAGGCAGTGGCAATGTTAGAAGAAAATTCAGACCAACCAATTCTTTTGGGGCTCATACACTGCTGAATAATATGTATAAGATATTTCCATTTAGGAGAAAAATGGGCTTTCAAGAAAGTAAATGAATCAGCAGGACCCCTATAACCTATATTATAAAGTCCAGTATGTAAAGCGTTAAGGGTTTGGTCTGTTATACCTGTGGCATCTTGAAGATGCAAATGGTGCCGAATGGATTCCTCAGTGATGGTGATGGGAGTGCCATCAATTTTGGATAGTATAGAAGGAATCCCATTGATGGTTTGAATAGTGGCACGGTTCCAGAACTGTTCGATATGCGATATGTATATGGTGGGATTTATATTGAGGGCATGGTGGATATGGGAGTGTCGTAGGAAATCCATCATATCATGGAATGGCTGAAGTTCAGAGTGTTTGAGAGAGTATGGAAGGCAGTTGTGTTCTTTGACAAACTCCATTGAAGATTGATCGGAGATATTAGGGTTGCAAAGAAGATTGTGTGAATCGTTCAGAGAGGAAAAGGAAGGCCGTGGAAGAAAACTTTGTAACTGGTAGTTACAACTGAACGAAACTGGGACCTTTAAAGGTTTTGAAAAAGGTTGGGTCCCGCGCACACATATTTAAAAATTACCAAAATGCCCTGCACACTTTGACAGATCAAGTGAATAACTAACAGTCCGAGAAAATGAACTAGCAGCTTGAGAAAATACTCAAGCTGTTAGTTGAAAATTATGCATCTTTTTAATGAAACAGTGACTCCCCCTTAAATAAGCATACGAAGTAAATAATAATGAAAACAAATTAATCCATGTTTACCATACCAATATTTGATACCAGGAAAGTGAATCTTCCTACATCAAAAGGTTTTGTAAATAGATCAGCTAACTGATCATCAGTATGTAATTTGGTAACTTGGATTAATTTCTTCTCATTACAATCCCTTATGAAATGAAATCTGATGTCTATATGCTTGGTTTTTGGGAATTTCACTGGGTTTTGCACAATGCTGATTGCACTTGAATTGTCAATGTAAATAGGAGTGGATAAGAAATTCATACCATAATCTCTCAGCTGATTTTGAATCCACATTACCTGGGAGCAGCAGCTTGCAGCTGCTACATATTTTGCTTCAGTGGATGATGTGGACACAGTTGTCTGCTTTTTGCATTGCCAAGAGACCAGTCTTGCTCCTAAGTATTGACATCCACCAGTTGTGGATTTTCTGTCAATGTTGCAACCACCATAGTCACTGTCAGAATAAGCAGTTAGTTCAAGGGGAGAGTCTTTAGGATACCATAGGCCTAAGTGTGGTTGGCCTTTGAGATATCTAAAGATTCTTTTAACAGCAACCAAGTGAGAATCCTTTGGAGAGCATTGAAACCTACCACACACACAGACAGCAAACATTATATCAGGTCTAGAAGATGTTAGATACATGAGTGATCCTATGAGAGATCTGTATAAATGTATGTCCACATCTATGCCATCTTTGTCTGTATGGAGTTGCTTGTGAGGATCCATTGGAGTGCTTGCAACCTTTGTGTCTTGATACCCAAACTTTTCTAGTATGTCTTTCACATACTTTGATTGACTTATGAAAAGTCCAGTGGGCTTCTGCTTGACTTGCAATCCCAGAAAGAAAGTGAGTTCTCCCATTGAACTCATTTGAAAGTTTTTGTGCATTAAAGCTTTAAACTCTTTGCACAGACAGTCATTGGTTGAGCCCAAGATAATGTCATCAACATAGATTTAGACAAGCAGAATCTCAGCCTTGATAGACTTAGTGAATAGTGTTTTGTCCAGAGTGCCTCTCTTGAACCCATTCTGTAGAAGGTAGGATGACAGAGTGTCATACCATGCTCTGGGGGCTTGATGGAGACCATAGAGAGCCTTGTCTAGCTTGTAGACCCTGTCTGGATACTTGTAGTCTTCAAAACCAGGAGGTTGACACACATAGACCTCTTCTTCAATTGTCCCATATAAAAAGGCAGACTTCACATCCATTTGATACACTTTAAAGCCTTTGAAGCTTGCATAGGCCAAGAATAGTCTGATGGCTTCAATTCTTGCCACTGGGGCAAATACATCATCATAATCTATGCCTTCTTCTTGAGTGTACCCTTGTGCTACTAGCCTTGCTTTATTCTTGATGACTATCCCTCTCTCATCTTTCTTGTTCCTGAACACCCATCTTGTACCAATTGCTCTCTTACCTTTAGGAAGATCCACCAGAGTCCATACATTCTGAATCTTGAATTGTAGAAGCTCTTCTTGCATTGCCTCAATCCCGGATAAATCTTTTAATGCTTCTGATGCCTTTTTAGGTTCTAGTTGAGACATGAAACATGCATTCTCAATGGCAGCTAGACTGAATTCAGGAACTGCTTGTTCAGCAGCAGCAGTCTCATTTTGAACCATTTTCCTTGTTTGTACAGGAGTGCTTGGATCACCCAGTATTTGATTGAGAGGATGATACTTGTGAACTCTTAGTGTAGGCTCTCTCTCTGTCTGATAAGAGGATCCAAGATTTGTATCATCTCCATCAGGACCAGTGAATGATTCAGCTTCTGGAACAACTTGACTTGAATCTGGGACTGTTTCCCTTTGTGTTGGAGCTTTCTTTCAGGACTTGGGAGTGGCACTTCAGTGTCTGGATTTGTATCATGTTGAGCATTCAGAACCCCTGGAGGGTCACATGACAGAAGTGGTATAAAGATCTGGTCCAGACAGTAAACATTGTCCTTTCTTGGTGTTCTTAGTAAAACAAGATTTTCAGGAATTTTGAAATCTTTTGAAAGGACAATGCACTCAGAATCTGTAAACAGAACAATGTTTTGTTTGTCACAGATTTGAGAGACACTTAATAAATTGTACTTAAGCTGTTCAACATACAAAACATCATGGAATTTCATGTTGCCTGCGTTAACAGTACCTTTACCTGTAACCTTTCCTCCTTTTGAGTTGCCTCCAAATGCAACAAAACCTCCATCAAAGCCTTTGAAATTTGACAAGCACTCAGAGTTGCCTGTCATGTGCCTAGAGCATCCACTGTCTAAATGCCATCTTGTTTTATGAGGTGACCTGTGGTTGCCCTGCACAAATAAAAGCTTAGTCAGTAGTGGAGTAAACCCAAACCAAATTGCTTTTGGGTTGGCCTTGTGTATTGACATAACTAAACACTGTTTTTGACTTTTTATATTTTGTGAGATCTACTGATGGAGTTTTTGGAGAGTATTTAGTGATTATATGAGGTATCCAGGTATTTTGATCATCTTTTCTTCTAACAGTCTCAGATGATTCACTAGCAGTTCCAGATTGATGCTTAGCAGCCTGATCTGTGGTTTTAGTGCTAACAGCTTCAGATTTTGCACTAACAGCTTCAGAATTTGGCTTAGCAGTCTGATCTTTTGCATTAGCAGTTTGATCTGAGGATCTGTCTTTGACACACCATATTTGTTTAAAACTTGATTTAGGCTTTGCCAAAACTCGTTTTTGGTGTGTGGACTGTTTTTTATTAACTTTTGAAAGCATGTGATCAACTGTTTTCTTTGGAACTGATGTGGAAGGTTTCACCTTTGAAGTTTTTCCATGAATAGGACTTGACTTTTTATGAATCACAGTCTGTTTTGCAACAGTTGGTTTATAAAAACAGTCCTTGGCCAAGTGATTCTTCCTTCCACAGTGAAAACACCTTTTGACTATTTGAATTGGAGAACCAGATTTATCTGACAATTTCTGGTTCTTGTTCCTCTGATTTCCCCTTACCTGCTGTTGTTTGGGAAACTTTTGAACACCATGCTTTTGGCATGTGCAGACTGGAACATTTTTACCCTTTTTATTATTCTTTGAAGAAGATGCAGTGTTACAGTTAGAATGTACAGAAACTTGTGGAGCAGCATTGCATACACTCATATTTTCTTTTTATTTCTTACTGGGGGCTTGGATCTCTATGGGTGCACTCATTGTTTTGTGTTCTTTCTCAACTACTATACACTCACAGTCTCTCTTTTGAATCTGATCTTCTTTTGATTCAGGACTGTTATCAAGGATAGGATCTACAATAGTCATAGACTCATCTAGTGGTTCATTGACAAGTCTATCAGCAACCTCACTCATTGGATGAATGTACTTGTTGTTGTATGGAGGTAGAGTAGCCCTGTATCCTATGCCTTCTTTGGGATTAACCTGAGATTTTACCCTATCTTTAAATTGGACTTCCATTAGGTGTTCCAGCTTTTGATTTGCCAACTTGAAGTTACCTAGATCTATGTTAACAGATTCTAGTTTCTTATTATCCTCTAACACCTTTTGTTCAGTCTCTTCTACCTTTTTATTTAGGGATTCTATTTTCTTATTTAGTTCCTTTTTCTCCCACTCATGATATGTTCTATCATGTCCCATTTGAATCTCATTGTCCTTATAGTCATTGATCTGTTTTTCAAGATCTTCTATGGCTTGCATGTATTCATATCTCCTTTCTTCCATCTTAGCTAGAGTCTTGCACATGCTCTCATTATGATCTCTGTATTTTTTAACCATATTTTTGCATGATTGAGAGCAGAGTTTAGAATTTACTTCAGCTGGTAGTTCAGTGGAAGGGACAGTTGATGTTTCTGCCATCAGAGCTTGATTTTGAAACTCTTCCTCTGTCTGATCACTCCAATCAAACACATTGTCTTCTTGGGAGACAAGTGCTGTTGATGATGATGTCTGATTGGGCTGTGGAGTCCTTGATGTCTGTTGTCCTTGAGATCTACATTCTCTGGCAATGTGACCAAGCTTATGACACTTGTAGCACTCAACTTTTGTCTTATCAAAGGCTGGTTTGCCTCTTGTTCTAGCTTGAAAGTTGGTCCTTCCAGTTCTTTTAAGAAACCTTTTGGCCCTCATGGTCAGCATTGCATGTTGCCATTTTAAATCCATCTCTTCAAGATCATCTGGATGAATTTGTTCTAAATATTCAGTATTTAGGGCAAACAGTCCATCATTGGCCACAAAAGCCTCATAGTGAGCTTCAGTAGAGTTGCCATCACCACCTGAAAAGGAATCACAGTTATTAGATTTTTCAGAAGACAGAAGAGCAGTATTGTGATTATAAGAAAAAGATTTCTTTTTAGTATCATTCTCAGTCTCAAACACTCTCAGACTGTTGTACAGATCATCCAGTTCTATCTCATCAAGAGTGTCTTTGGTTCTCCATTGTGCAGCATAAACTGTCCATTCTTCTCCAAGAGATCTGAGAAATTTTCTGTTGACTTCATCTTGATCCAGATTGACTTTTGCACTTTCCAGTTCACTTATCAGTTTGTTGAACCTGTCAAAAATTTGAGTAAGGTTTTCATTCTTGCCACCAGAAAAGTTCTCATACTGCTGTTTCAAGAGATCCTTTTGATTTCTCTTGGTACTGGCATCACCAGTAAATCTTTTCTCTAAAGCATTCCAAAGAGAATGAGCAGTATAAAACTTTTTGAACTGATGTTGATAAGCATTAGGAATGGCTATTTGTAAAAGTGTAAGAGCTTTCACTTAATTCATTCTAGCCTTCCTTTCAAGTTCAGTTTTTGGAGGAGTTTTGACTGGTTTTCCTTCATCATCAAGTTCTGGATCAACTACAGGAGGAAATTCAACAGCTTCCCATATGGCATAGTCAATGAATTGGATATGCTGTTGAATCCTGAGTTTCCACATCTCAAACTCAGTGGGCTTGAGCATAGGCACTTTGAGTCCTTGCCCAGATCCACTGCTGCTATTTTGAAATTCCATTGCAAAAAGATTAAAAATTTAAAAGAAAGTTTTCGACTTTGAAAAACAAAGAACGACCTGTGGCTCTGATACCACTTGTCAGGATCTAAAAATTATGAAAATTATGAATAACCAAGATTAACTGATTTGAATTTATCAGAGTATAAATCAATAATCTTGCTTTGAATCAAAGTTTAATTAAGAAGTTTGCGGAATAACACTTAATTATTTTAACAAAAACTTTCAGAATCAATAATAAATAAACACAAGAAATAATCAAAACTGATTGTATTGCTGAATTCAATGATTACAATCACCTCTAATCTGTTTGATTAGACGAAGAACACAGACTGTTCTTAGGGTTTTACAACCTTAGAGGCTTATGAAAACTTAATCAACAAAAGCAATTACAGACTCGAATATGCAGAAAAACTCCTATACAATAGAAAGACCTATTCTTTGTATTTATATTGCTTCTTGATTTGTTTCCTTGAAGGACTATGACTTCTCTGATAGTAGATATGCTGGAATCTTTGTGTAGATATCTTTTCCTGAATATCAGCACTTTCTGTTTATGAAACTGTTGAGCAGCTTGAATCACTTGACAGCATGAACAGAGCAGCTTGAGTTGATTTACTCTGGCAGCTTGAACTTTTACACTGGCAGCTCGAGATTCTTCAACTAACAGCATGAACTTTGTATTTACATATAAACTCTACTAACAGTTTGAGAAGTCTAACTAACAGCTTGAACCTACTTAGACTATTTCCCAACAATTTGTTATATGGAATCGTATTTGTGCTTTGAAATCACTCTTAGCTGAAGGTACTAAATGTTGTTGTTGCTTCTTTCCTTCTAAGTTGTTGTGTTTTGATTTTTCAGGTATAGCTTCTTTGTTACATACCACTGCCCTCATTCTATCTTCACCTTTAACTCCTCTTTGTAGAGTTGATAAATGGGTATCGAATCCAGCCATACGTGCATATGTTTTATATAAATTCACCCCTTTATCCAAAGTATTGAAAATCATTTTTCTCTTGGTTTGACGTCTTCGGGTAAAACTGGAATCCAATACATATGTCCACCAGGAGTCGTTTGAATTAAAAATGCTTCTTCTTGCCCTTCTATATCAACTGAAAAAAATAGTGTGAATGGTCAAATAGTGTATTATCTCTGAAATAACGCAGTGAATGGTCAAATAGTGTATGTGAATGGTCATTCACATTAGTTGAATGAACATTCACATTAGTTGAATGTTGAAAATATTAAGTTCAATTATAAAATCATCATTCACAGTAAGTTCAGTTAGTTGAATGATAAAAACATTTGAATATATTATGTTAATGATGATCTTACAATCTCAACAAGAACAACATCAAAAACCAAAATGTATCATGTGAATAGCTAATGTGAGTGGTCAAACATTTTAAAGACCATTTACCATTCATATTATTTACATCACCATTCACATTTGTTATATGACCATTCACCTAACTATAATAATATAGTACCTGACATGTTTTCTGTGAATGGTCAACTAGTTTATGTGAATGGTCAAATTGGTAATGTGAATGATCATTCACATTAGTTGAATGATGAAAATAGTAATGTGAGATTTCATCATTTACATATCATCAATGTTAAATCTGTGTTATCGATATTACATACAAAATTGTGAAAATCTAATGACTATTACTTATAACAAATCATATGCTAAATCGAATGGATTTTATAGTTGAACTTACTGTTTTCTTCTTCATTATCATCGACGCCATTAGGGTTTGTGTTTTCACCATCAAGAGCTTCAGTTTCCTTCTCAATAATCGATTCCTCCATGAATGTAATTTCCAATGATTGTGTAAAATCGCAATGGATTCATCCACAAATGGTTGTATTTAATTGTGAGATTTCAGAGGATTGTGTATGATTTGAAGAAATCACGTCTGATCTGGGAAACAAATCATACGCTTAATGAAGCTGAAATCGAGTATAATGGAATGTCCATCGTGCCCCTCCCGCTTTGATTTTAATCTGGTGGTTGGTGAATGTTGGGTTGGGTACACTGGAATTCCAGTGGTACACTGGGGAACCAAATTATATATATATATATATATATATATATATATATATATATATATATATATATATATATATATATATATATATATATATATATATATATATATATATATATATTGATGTAATTATATGAGAATGTTTAGCTCTGAGTACCTTTTTAACAATAAAATTTTCTCATTTATTTATATTTAGTGGCTTTCGTTGGTTCTCTGATTCTATGATAACTTTTTGTTAGACACACAAAGGACTCAATTAAACATGTCCGATATCACAATGAGAGATTTTTGATCAGAACTGTTTGATACACTTAAAGATACTGTAGTACAAGAAAAAATGTCTTATGACAAACCTGTCTTTCACTGAAAAGTAAGAGTGTCTCTTTGTGAGACATTCCTGCATTTTTCTACAACCAATAAAGAGGCTTCACAAAGATTTTAGTTGAAGACTATATAAAACAGGTTCGGAGGTTAGAGAAATAAGCTCACACATGCACGCAAACTTTCAAGAGAATACACTTCAAGTTGAGTGACTAAAAGCTAGTGTGTCTAAGCTATTCTAAGTGAGCTAGTCGTCAACACTGTCCAGTGAGTTACTCCATTATAAACAATTTGACTGTCCTACACTAGTTACATATGTTGTTCATCTGTCATCTTGGTTTGGATCATTTTTCAATCCAGACCTGTTTGTAGTTAACGTACTTGTTAATATAAATGTACAAACATTGAGAAAATCTGTGTTATTTGATATAACTTGTATTCACCCCCTTTAAAGTTAAACTCTTGAGATACTTGGGATACTTTTTCGTCCAACAATTGGTATCAGAGCACTTTAGAGTGTGTGTTAACTCTAGATCTCTCATATTGTCTTCCCTACATCCCGCCATGCACAATTCTGCTTCAAACTCATCTTTCTACTATGACAATGGCTCTATCACCAAGCCACCCAAGTTCAACACCCAAATTTTCTATAGTTGGAAGTACAAATGATGTTGTACATGGAGAACCCGGATGTACAACTTCTAGAGAAAATGATGGAGGGTCCTTATGTGCCCTGTCTTTCACCACAATACCTCCAGCCGTTGAAGGCGCTGTTCTTGAGTTCAGGACTGTTGAGAAGGCAAAGGTTCAATGGTCTGATGAAGACAAGAGATTGTTTGATTTTGATTCTAAGTTGAAGACTGACAAGGAAATGTGGACACTCTCTGTACTGTGTATGAGGGTCCTACAATCACACTGCATAATATGCTCAATAATCTTAATACACAACAAGATTTTCTTTGTAAAGACCAATGAGAGTCTCATTGAAACTTATACAAGATTCATTGATCTGGTGAATGATCTCAAAGTTGTTGGGATCACTAAAGATATCTTGACTGTTGTAAAAAATTTTGATGCTCTGCCAGAAGAATGGAACTATGTTGTTGCCATTTTAAGGAATTTTGGCACTATCGAAAGCATGGATTTGGTGACTTGTATGGATCCTTGCTGAATGATGAGTAATCAAGGCATCAGAAAAGAAATGCCTTGGCGATCTCCTGTAAAGGAAGAACTTTGTAGTTGATGTAAGACCTACTGGAATCTAGACTGGTGATGTATTCATTTAGGCTGACTTACTTCTCTTTTTCTTTCTCATGCTGTCCCTCCAACTTTTTTTTTTGCACTACCAAAGATGACATTTTTACTTTCTTTTCCTCTTTGGCAGCCAACACCTTGACAACTTTCATAGAGGTAGCTTCTTCCTTTGCTCTTTCCAACATCTCAGCTTGGCATTGTTTCCACTCATAGTACCTTTCTAGTGGAATTTTCATTTCTTTTTCTCGGGCCCTGTCATACTTGAGCTATAGTTCTCTTTTAGTCTTGACAACCATAACAAGTTTGCCTTTTCCTTTGGCTATTGCGGATGGACCAGTCTCAATCTCCTCCTCTGATGATTCTAAGACTAATTGTCTTCTTTTGCTGGTCTTGGCCTCAGACATAAGTTTGGTGTAACATCCTCAGATTTTAAGTATTGTAATTGAGGTTTAATCAGTTAATTTGTTAAATTATTTGTTAGTTAAGTTGGATTTTGAAAGTTGGTACTAAATTTGGATTAATTATAAAGTTGGTTGCGTTATACGGAAATTTTGAAAGTTTAAATTATTAAGTGAAAATGATTATAAATAAAGGTTGGTGATGAAATTTTAAGGATAATAAATAAAAGATAGAATTCTTTTATTTTTATAAAATCAGTATTTAATGGAACCGGATAAGTAAAGGGGTGAAATGTGCCAAGAGTTGAAAGAAGGAAATAAAAGACTAATTAGTTGTCTTTCATTTGAAACATTCCAACCTCTCTCTACTTTCTCTCTCTAGAACTCTCTCTCGGCTCTCTCTCTAAAAACAATCAAATATCATAAAAACTTGGAATTTGAAGCTGAAAATCTGGATTCAGATTGCTAGGAAGGAACTAAAACATCTACTTACCTCTACTGCTTTTTTAACTTGTGTATGGTTTCCATCTTATTTCGTTGTATACGTCTTACTATCTTCATCGTTTTCACATGTAATTGGCAGCAAACCGAATGAACTCTTAATGATTTCTTCTTGTACTATACCAAAGATCTTGAATGTGAACATTTCTGATGCCTTTTTTCTCATGTTCAGCCCCGTATATAAATCCAACCTCTTTGTTCTCGATACGTAATCCAATGTCCTTTGCATGTTTCTTTGGGAGTCCAATGCGCTATCGAAACGACTAAAAAAGTCAACTAAATTGGAGGTGCTTTTCAAGTAATGGTTGAAGAAATTGTTTTGTCCCTCCGATAAAGACATTGTTCTCATCAATCCCGACATTGGAATGTCTCAAAAAAATGCAGGTATCCACCCTTCTCTAATGTCATAAAGATCATTAAACCATTTATGATTCTCAAGTTCAAATTCGATCATTATCTTATTCCATTCAACCTCAAATTCATCTACATCAATATTTTGGTTCCAGACAATGTCCATCAATCGCTTTGAGAAACGTGAATTTTTCGTGCATTACGTTGGTACCTGTGAATTCACTTTTCATGCAATTCAATCATATACAACACAATTCATATGAACAATTATTATAAACACATAAAACCGAATGTTTGATTAATGAGAGAAGAAATATTACATTATGTTCTTGACTTTCTTGCTTGATACTCCTTCTCTCTAATCTGATCTAATCGTATGTGTGTCTGTAATTTGAGATTTATAGCATCACCTACTAACAGAACCATACACTTCTATTTATACACAATACACAAGTATTGTGTATTTACACATATAACCCCTAATCTATTGAGTATTTACAATTATATACAATATAATTGTTTCATCTCTATTATTTATTCCCAACATTCTCCCCCTTAGAGATGAACACTATTATTAAAGTAATATTCATTTCAGCTCTACAAATATTGTCCCTAACAATCTCCCCCTTAGAGATGAAATCAATTTTCTGATAAAAGATCATTTCAGGGACTTTTTCGTGAATATTCTTCTTTTCTCTGATCTCTGAATCTTCTTCTTTTCTTTATTTGTCTCTCTCTGATCTTCACAAATCTTCTTCTTTTCTTTATTTGTCTCTCTCTGATCTTCACAAATCTTCTTCTCTGAACTTCTCTTTTCTTGTATTTTCTTGTAAGTACACTCCCCCTTGAATCATGAATAGCTTTTTAATTCTCTCCCTTGATCAATTCATTTGATATGATGTAGCAATTGTCTTCAGTTGACTTCAATCTACTCAACTGTTGTCTCTGAACTTTAGTTTTTCTCCCCCTCATGATGATCATAAGAATTATGAAAATCATGCAAAATCTTCAGAGACATTAATTCATTGAAGTTTACAGTAGCAGAAATACAACAACAATTACAATTTCAAAATATTACAAATTGACTTTCTCTCCCTCAAACTGATATCCTCTCCCCCTATACTAAACAAATCTATCTCACTCCCCCTCAAAAATTTCATTTTCTTTACAAAACAAAGTCGAAGCTTTTCAACTTGACTTGTGTAAAATGAAACAAATTCATTTGTGAAATAACGAGTCCAGTACCACATAGTATTCCTGTTTGCACAATTGACAATATCTATGTGACCTACTTTCAGCGCTGGCGTGATATTAACACTGGTAGGATTTCCAAATAGTTATCGTGAAATCCTTTATCATTAAAGAATCACTCTTATTTGTTCCGACTTAGTCACTTTGGACTAGCAATTTATAGTCACACAGACTGTCAGACTCGATGTGTCCTAAAAGTGTATGTAATCAGCTCTAGACACAATGTGCATCAAATGAAATTGGAGACCGGAGCAACTGTCTTCCTTGATTCAATATCAATAATATCCAAATGATATATCGATAGAAATGAGCTATATCTCCGTGATTATTGAAACAGAAATCTTTTGAGAAATTACTGAGTAGTTGGTGGGGTTAAGTGCATGCGTCACTGGGTCCATGACGTGGTGGGGTTAAGTGCATGCGTCACTGGGTCCATGACGTCTTTTTCAATATCAAGTCTCCTAGGGCTTGATAGATTATGTGGATTACCCAGCCGACATAGTTTAGGTAGGATTTTCTTTTCTTTTAATCCTTTCTCAACTCTCAGCACTCAGCATTTTTCAACTAAGCTCCCTCCGACTCACTTTGAGAAATGAATTCAGTCAGCTTTATAGCAAAAGCATGATCTGATGCACCACCATCTCCTTTCAATATCAATATCCCTCTCATTACATTTTAGCTCTGCTTGACCCTGTCAGTATCCCGTGATAACTGACACTTCTCAACTAATAAACCTAAAGAACCCTCACCCACACAATCTATAGATGGTTTGCTTCTTGGGTAGGTCTTCCGGTTCTGGTTAGACCATTGAAGCGATATTTATGCCTATCAGTCAGATTCGTGCATAATCGGAGTCAGCAGAAAGATTTTCAGCTTTAAAAGGTCATAAGATATGATGAAATCCAACTTATATGATATTGGAGATGATATTCAGATAATTTTGGGAATGATACTTTGGGAGATAGCAGAATGAAATGTACAATCTGATATAAGGTATGAAATGAATCAGACTTGTATAGAAAAAATTAGCTCATGGAGAATATGGAAGAATTCTTTGATCGGGAGAATATAAAAGAGAATCTCAGAAGTAATGAGATTTTGAACATCAAAGAGATTAAATCAATTAATCTCAATGAGAGATTCAGAGAATCAGAAAATTATGAAAATATTTTTCTTTTTAGCTCAAAAACTCTTTTTATGTGTGTATCAAGTATTTTCGTGAAAAATCACACACATGTTTAAAAAATGTGATCATCAAAGTGCGTCTGAAACTCCCCCTAGAAATAAGCACACAAAGTTAGTCAACTCAGAGAAATTAAATCAGGAGCAAAAAATTATAATAATAAAACTCCCTCTAAATCAATGCAGCTTCAGAGTTGAATTCAGGGCAGGAATTCTAGAAATATTTGTCTTTCAGACTCGGGTTCTATTCTGAAGTGATTAGAAGCCATTTGTCGCATAAGCTTGGGTTTCAGTCTGAAGTAACTGAAAACCATTGTCTCTGGTTCATTGAAGTCCGGGTTCTAGTCCGAATTTAACCAGAAACTAATCTGGATTCTCCTGTGATGTGAGTAGAAACCTTTTGAACTGAAGAACGGGTCCTAAACTGAATTGAACAGGAGCCATTGTTGAATTGAAGAACGGGTTCTTATCTGAAATGATGAGAAACCTATAACCTGCAAAAATTAAGATGTCTTTGGTATCCAAACAGATTTGGATCCAGACTTGTTAGCGCTCTTGGGTACCCATTTCAAAACAGGTTTTGGTACCCACTTATACTTGGGTTTTGGTACCCATTGCAGATTATAATTATCAGCTTCTATTTCAAAAGCAGAAAACAAATTTCTTTGAGTATTTGAAAATTTAATATCTGAGTGTGTAAAGAAACTTGACTTTGAATGATTAGAATTTTCTGAACTTTTCTTCCTGAAAAACTGTCCGGTTGTGGCCTGTTTTTGGTAATACGTGGTAGTTTTCTTTGAAAATGTTTTCTGATTAGACGGACCAGTATTTCCAAAAACTTTAAAAACATTAGGCTTTGAAGATTCACCTGTGTAAATCTTAACCGGAAGATTTTCAATGATTTTGTCTTTGCCTTTATGTATCTTGAGAAGATACTTAAGTTTCAGATCTGAAGATGAATCAAACTTAGCATAGTTAGTTAGATTCACTTCACTTACAGAAGACAAACTAGAGTGATCAACATTGGATTTTAAACAAACTGAAGAAGGGGTCTTAACCTTTGACTTAGTTGATGAAGTAAACAC
Organism: Centrapalus pauciflorus; assembly: GCA_020465985.1. Taxonomy (NCBI): domain Eukaryota; kingdom Viridiplantae; phylum Streptophyta; class Magnoliopsida; order Asterales; family Asteraceae; genus Centrapalus; species Centrapalus pauciflorus. The sequence continues at coordinate 7,766 of JAANYP010003484.1, read as the reverse complement.
ATGTAATTGTTTTGTAAGATGAAGTATCTGATCTTCCAAACTTTTGATAATGACTAAATTTGAATTTCTATCATGATCAAATGATTGGTAATCAGATTTAAAAGATTGTTCTTTGATTAAGAACATTTGTCTTTCATCTTCAAACAACTCAGATATTGATTTAAAATCTTGTTCTTTGAGTAAGAACTCATGTCTTTCCTTCTCAATCAAATCTTTAGTTAAAGACAACTCTTCTTGAAGAGCAAAAAATTCTTAATTTTTGTTTAAAATACAATTCTGACCAGTTTGTTTTGTCTTAGATAGTGTATCTTCAAGATCCTTAACTTTCTTCTAAAGATCAGATCTTTCAGGCAAAAGATATTTTAGTTGAGTTGCATTCTGAAAATTTTTTGTTTCAGTTCATCAAGTTCTTTAAGTAATTCAGATATTTTCAATTGATGAGCACAACTCTCAGAGTTTTCTTTTTCTTTTAAGCTCTGAATTTCTTCATTCAGTATTTGTACGTCACGTAACGCCAAATGTTTATCAGTATTTAACTGAACGAGAATGTCGTAATTATTCTTACGAATCTTTTCAGATTCAGTAAGTTTGGCAATCAGCTCAGACTTTGAAAATTGTTCAAACACCATTATGAATTACTGAAAAATGAACTTCCAAGATCTTTTATGGAAAAATGATTTCATCTCTGATAAAACTTTGAGAATTATATCTGAAAATGATAACTTGTGAAAAATTAGCTCTGAAATGACTTTTTGACGTTGAAATTTTAGATTTTCTGCAGAAAAATGCCTGTAACTTTTTTCTGGAGTGGATTTGGGCCTCGAAAATTTACCGAACCGTCTTTGCCTTTTCTAAAAATCGTAGATCTCTGTTCAAGCTTCGATTTGACGTATGGTAGGCCTTCTAACGATGTTCTAGTCAAAAGTTATGACCATTTTAAGCAGTTAAGGTCAAACAGTCAATAGTATGATGAAACTCGAATGAATAAGGACTCAACTCGAATGAAGAATAATGAAACTCGATTGAAACACTATCAAACTCGATTGAAGAAGAATGAAACTCGAATAAGCTTGATGAAACTCGAATGATGAAGCTTGAAACTCGATTAATGAAGCTTGAAACTCGATTAATGAAGCATAAAACTCGATTAATGAAGTATAAAACCCGATTAATGAAGCATAAAACTCGATTAATGAAGCATAAAACTCGATTAATGAAGCTTGAAACTCGGATAATAAAGCATGAAACTCGAATAGAATATAAAGTTCCTCGATTTACTCTCTTTGATCAACTCGAATGCCTTCTTTATAAAACTCGAATGACACTATGAATTTTAGTTATGCCCGAGTTTTATCATTTTTCAACAGAAACAAGATCAGATCCAAACTTTTTCAACAAAAATCCATGAAATGACCTCAAATTGATTTCGAAGGTTCGTTTTAATAGCAGAAACAACTTTTGTGAAATCACTTTGGCTAATTCTCGATTAAAAACCAAAAATCGACCAAAAAACTCAAGAACACACACTTTTTCAAAAAATCTGAAAATTCTAAATTAAATTCTGTATGTTTGGAATTAAAATTTGATACTTATATCATTGAATTCGTCTTTAAAATTCGCACCTTCGATCCAAATATCAGTTCATTTCATCCACAGAATCAAAATCCTCAATTGATTTTCGAATTTTCAAAAAAATGAATATAACAGTGTTCTTAAAAAAACAATTTCAGATTCAAAATTCACTCAAATTCAGCCATATTAGGTTCTGATACCAATTGTGAATTCATATTTCATGCAATTCATACAACATTAAACAATTCACATATGAACAATTATCAATCAAACACACTATATTGAATGATTAAAGAGAGAATATTACATTGATGTTCTTGGCTTTCTTGCAAAGCACTTCTCCTATTCTCTCTAATCAGATCCGTATGCACCTTCTGTTAACTTCCTTTCACAATTACTAACTAACAAGTATTTATACAAAAGTTAACTATTAAGTAATTACAACACAACCCCCTGAACTTTATACAATATAGATTGTTTTCAACTTTACTATAAATTGTACCAAACAATCTCCCCCTTAGAGATGAAAACAATTTTCAATTAAAGATCTATGTTCAGGTTGAATCTTATCTTGAATCTTCTTCTTTTCTTTGAACTCTGAATCTTCTGATAAAATCTTCTTCTTTATTGTCTCACTCTGATCTTCACATCTCTTCTATTCTGATATTCTCTTTTCTTGTAAGCACACCCCCCCTCGGATCATGAATAGCTTTTAAATCTCTAGCAATTGCCTTCAGTTGATTTCAAACTACTCAACAGTTGATTCTGAAATTCATCAATGTAATACTCTCTCTTTAATCATTCAATATAGTGTGTTTGATTGATAATTGTTCATATGTGAATTGTTTAATGTTGTATGAATTGCATGAAATCTGAATTCACAGTACCTTTTTTCAAGTAAACATGTTAGCATAATAAAATGAATGAAGCGTTTTAAGTGAATGATCAAGCAACAAACATGTGAATGTTAATTTTTTTTTTCAATAAATACCTTAATTGCAAGCCTATCCATTATATGCCACATGCAGTAACGGTGGACAACCTTGTTCAAAACTAATTTCACTGCCTTTTTCATTGATGGGTCTTGGTGTGTTACAACAATATTCGGCTCTCGTCGATGTACGCATATAAATGCATTGAGTAGCCATTTGTATGATTCTATATCCTCCTTACTTAGCAAACCAATATCAAATGAAACACACTTTTTATGATTGTTGATACCGGTGAATGGGACAAGAAGCATATCATACCTGAAAATATTCATTCACAATACATATTTAAGCATTCACATTAAGTATCAAATCATATACGTTACTGAAATTATCTCACTATTCAAGATTAATTATTTGACCATTCACTAATGTAAGTGATTGCTATTTAACTAAGTGGTCATGTAGATATGTTACTGAAATTAGCTGACCAATCAAGATTCATTTTACTTTATTTGACTATTTTCATGTGAATGATTATCAAACAATCTAAACTTATAATATGAAAAGATAATAAAGTAGATAATAAAACATGTGAATTACAACAGTATTACATTCTGAGTCTTCATTCAACTAAAGTGAATGGTGAAATGACTATTGTGAATGGTGAATGATCAGTGAATTATTTGTCCATTCATATACAATATTTGAGCATTGACATTCACTTTCAGTTATAATATCAGTGTATTCTAAGTGTTAAGTTCTAGTTTCATATGAACAGTTAACATTTAACCATATACTTACTTGTTTGTCTTGTATGTTGCATCGAAAGACATTATGTCACCAACAGCAACATAGTTTACCACATCTACTTCATCTGCCCAAAATATTGCATTGAGGACGCCACCATCTTTTATTGAGTGGTGGAAATTAATATTGCATTGAGGAAGACACCATCATTTATTGAGTGGTGGAAATGAAAATCTTTAACATTTTCTGATTTCTTTGTATACTTTTCAACAATCATTTGTGTAATACTACCCCCAAAATATTCCATTGAGGAAGCCACCATCTTTTATTGAGTGGTGGAAATGAAAATCTTTAACATTTTCTGATTTCTTTGTATACTTTTCAACAATCATTTGTGCATGACTAGCCCCAACATAGCAGTTTAAGTCTCTTTTAAAATTCTTGAAATCGGTCGTTGTTGCCCCAACATACCCCAACATAGCAGTTTAAGTCTCTTTTAAAATTCTTGAAATCGTTCCTTGTTGCCCCAAATAAGGGTATCCTCCAGATTGCTCTTTGCATAGCTTGTGGATGTTTACAGCACCGATATTTGGGTTGGATGCCTTTTGAATCATTATTTGTTGTTAAAAGTTTAGCTTCCTTGATAACCACATGAGATATACATCTTCTGATGACACGAGACAGTGATTGTGGGGCTCGTGAAATTTGTAAACGTTAAACTTCCCTTCATTTGTGTCAGGATCTAAAACTAATTAACCAAGACTAACTGATTTGAATTTATCAGAGTATAAATCAATAATTTTGCTTTGAATCAAAGTTTAAATAAGAAGTTTGCGGAATAACACTTAACTATTTTAACAAAAACTTTCAGAATCAATAATAAGTAAACACAAGAAATAATCAAAACTGATTGTATTGCTGAATTCAATGATTACAATCACCTCTAATCTGTTTGATTAGACGAAGAACACAGACTGTTCTTAGGGTTTTACAACATTAGAGGCTTATGAAAACTTAATCAACAAAAGCATTTACAGACTCGAATATGCAGAAAAACTCCTATACAATAGAAAGACCTATTCTTTGTATTTATATTGCTTCTTGATTTGTTTCCTTGAAGGACTATGACTTCTCTGATAGTAGATATGCTGGAATCTTTGTGTAGATATCTTTTCCTGAATATCAGCACTTTCTGTTTATGAAACTGTTGAGCAGCTTGAATTACTTGACAGCATGAACAGAGCAGCTTGAGTTGATTTACTCTGGCAGCTTGAACTTTTACACTAGCAGCTCGAGATTCTTCAACTAACAGCATGAACTTTGTATTTACATATAAACTCTACTAACAGTTTGAGAAGTCTAACTAACAGCTTGAACCTACTTAGACTATTTCCCAACAATCTCCCCCTAACTTAAATTCTTTGTACAAGACTTTAAGTTCTATACAAATAAGGAAATGAATAAGTAAACTGTTATTTACAAACCAAGGCTTTCAAAAACTTACAACTGTGCAAGTTTCTGATTTACAGCCTTCAAAAAATCTTTCTTCATCTCATCTCTATCACAAGATACTCTAATGGATTTCATCTGAAGTAGTATATCTTTTGGTAAATCATAAAATTCGAGATTGAAGAATATACCAGATCCATCTGAGAATTTGATTCTGTATGTCCTTGATTTGACAAACAGATCAACTTGCTTGATCTTCTTTCCCTTCTTCATAGCATCCTCTATTTCTTTCCTTGCAGATTCAGGGTCAACAATTGATTTTAGATCTTTAATGACTTGCTTCACTTGTGGTAGAGCAGATCTAACTTGTGTTACAGACCCAATATTATGCATCCTGATAAGCTCATCTCTGGTCAACTTCTGAACCATATGCCAAAATGTATCATACTCTTCTTCTGGTCCAGATTCCCTTCTCACCACTAACTTAAATCTTAAGTCAATATTATCCAGTGGCTTAGCATACCAGTAGTTGATCAGAGGCTTTGTAAAATTATGTTGATCCAGCAGTTTCTCTATCTCCATAGCCTTTTGTAGTTGTTGCTCATACAACACCTTTTTCACTTGATCTAGCTTTGCTTGAGGTAATGGCTCAGATGCAGGAATGGAACCAGCAGCTTGATCAGAAGAAGCAGGGACACTGGCAGCAGTTTGAACATGGCTTGTATCAGTTTGAACTGCTTCTTGAGGTGTTTGGACTTCTTGGGAGACTTTTGCTTTCTTTCTTTTATCCATTTCTTTATCATGGAAAGCCTGCAACCTTTCTGTGCTCATGGACTGAGCCATCTTCTTTGGAATGCCGGCTGCAAAGGCAAAGTTAATCAAAAATCTTCTGTGTTTAGCCTTAGAGTGCCCTGTTGGCAGCTTCCTCTTCTTATCTCCTTGTTTACCCACAAACCCCTTTAGGTAATCACCTAAGGTTTCATCATCATCCATTGGGGGCTGGGTTTGTTGATCTAATTCTTGATCCTGTTCCTCTGCTAACTTTTTGGCAATTTCAGCATCAAAGGCAATCTGGGCTTCTCTGGAAGAAAACTTGTGCTTTGGAGACTCAATTAAGATGCCCTTGCCCTTGTCTTTTGTAGCTTGGACTGTACTTACTGGAGCTTGAACACCTTCCCTTATAACAACTCCAGTTGCTTTTGAAGAAGCAACTTGAGTTTCTAGGCTAACAGCTTGAGAAGCTGTTGGGACTGTTAGCCTAGACGGTGGAACTGTTGAGGCAGCTTGGACTGATGGTGTTGGAGCTGCTTGAACTGATTCAGGAACCTCCTGATTCTCCCCCTTTTTGGAAGCATTGGTTTGGTCAGCAGGACCTACAACCTTTGCCCCTTGGGTTTGAATCAAACGCTCTAATTGAATGATCTTATTTCCACAAAGGGTAAACCCCTTATGGAGATAATCCATTCTCTGATTTTGAGCCATTTCTGATTGCTTTAGGGCCATAATTTGTGCACCCTGTGCAGCAATGATGGACTTTTGGTATTCCAGCATAGCTACAACAGGTTTCATCTTGGGATCCGTCAAAAGCATTAGTTGTAGACTAGCCTCAAGATCAGTAAACACCTGTGGTGCTTGTGATCTATCACTGGCATTAATACCAGAAGTAGAAACCTCTGGGCCCCTCTGTTCTTGGTTCTGGGGACTTTCAGCTTGTGTTTGCACACTTGCTGTTGCCATGGGCGTGGTCTTACTGATGTTGGCCCTGTCTTGTGCCTCTTGTGCAGAGACAACAGTAGTGCCAACCACAGATACCATATGAACAGTCTCTGGAGAGATGTTCACCTCCTGAGTGAGGATGTGAGTGTTCTCAATTGGTTCCCTTTGGATATTCTGTGCAGAAGTGTCCTCCTGCACAGGGATATATGGCTCTTGTCTGAGGGCTGAGGAGGAAGGAGCTCCTGGTCCCCTTTTCCTTTTATATAGAAATTTTAGTGGGGGTGATGGCTGTTCAAAAGGATCAGAAGGAATTTGTGTATCATGAGGAGTGGGTTGGGGTCCTGGGGGTGAAGCAGTAATGATAGGTTGAGCCTGCTCAGGACCCTCTCCGCTGTTTCTTGGAATGATGTTCATCATTGCAGAAGGCAATGGAACATCTATACTCAAAAAATTGGCACTTTGTTTTAAAAGCCTCTTTATAGAAGATAGTGAGTGCCTATGGGAAATATGTATCCACTTATATAAATGAGAAGCAGTGCAAGTGTGTGCAATGATTTCTGCCAAAAATCTGGGATACATTAAAAATTTCCCATTCTTTAAGGAATAATGCCTTAACATCCCCTGAAAAATCATGTTTGAAAAATTGAACCGTTGGCCTGTTGAAAAGCACACTAAGGCAGTGGCAATGTTAGAAGAAAATTCAGACCAACCAATTCTTTTGGGGCTCATACACTGCTGAATAATATGTATAAGATATTTCCATTTAGGAGAAAAATGGGCTTTCAAGAAAGTAAATGAATCAGCAGGACCCCTATAACCTATATTATAAAGTCCAGTATGTAAAGCGTTAAGGGTTTGGTCTGTTATACCTGTGGCATCTTGAAGATGCAAATGGTGCCGAATGGATTCCTCAGTGATGGTGATGGGAGTGCCATCAATTTTGGATAGTATAGAAGGAATCCCATTGATGGTTTGAATAGTGGCACGGTTCCAGAACTGTTCGATATGCGATATGTATATGGTGGGATTTATATTGAGGGCATGGTGGATATGGGAGTGTCGTAGGAAATCCATCATATCATGGAATGGCTGAAGTTCAGAGTGTTTGAGAGAGTATGGAAGGCAGTTGTGTTCTTTGACAAACTCCATTGAAGATTGATCGGAGATATTAGGGTTGCAAAGAAGATTGTGTGAATCGTTCAGAGAGGAAAAGGAAGGCCGTGGAAGAAAACTTTGTAACTGGTAGTTACAACTGAACGAAACTGGGACCTTTAAAGGTTTTGAAAAAGGTTGGGTCCCGCGCACACATATTTAAAAATTACCAAAATGCCCTGCACACTTTGACAGATC
>JAANYP010003483.1:43004-201330 GCA_020465985.1 Centrapalus pauciflorus | reverse complement strand
TGAACTCGCCGAGTTCATGTGTTGTCGACACTCTATTTGATCTGGCAATTATCAGGAATATTCAGAATTAATCAGATTTCTGGTGAACTCGCCGAGAATGAGATGAACTCGCCGAATTCTTCTTATGAGTTTGGTTCTGGAAGTGGGCGAACTCGCCGAGTATGGACAGGAACTCGCCGAGTTCCGAGCAGGTTGGACTTTCTGTTCTTGTGTGAACTCGCCGAGTTTGTGCTGGAACTCGCCGAGTTGTCTCTGTTTCAGCTCCTTTCACTTCAATTTACTCAACAAACACCTGAAATGACAACATGAACCTATAAGATCGAGTTTGAGACGAAAAACAACCAAAAAGCTATGTAAAACACGAGATATCGTCCGATAAAATATGTACAACTTGGACGATATCAATATATATATATATATATATATATATATATATATATATATATATATATATATATATATATATATATATATATATGGGATCATTGCAGAACCTTAATTTAGTGTAGAACCGTAGAACTAATTTAGTCTAGATTAGATTAATCTAATGATATTGATTAAAACCATAAAGTTTGGAATTAGTGAAAAAAAGATTGACATTAGTGATTTTTTAATTCTGGTAAAAAAGGAATAGATTGGAAATAGCAAAAAGATTGGCATTAGTAAAATAAATATCTTTTTTTAATTAAAATAACATTAATATGATTAATTGTTAAATCAAAAAAATTATACCATAAAAACGAGAATTTTATACTCTTTAAAACGAGACCGGTCATGATATATTTTTTTCGAAAAAATTTTACGTGTTTATTTTTCGTAAAAAAAAATTACTCAGACCACCATGCAATGTAGCATGGCGGTATCATTCAATGTTGAATGACTGCTTAATATCGTATATTCAACGTCGATGCAACACTGCATGTACATTCAAAATTAATAGAACCAAAATAATGGTCAAAATTAGTAGTCAAAAGTTGGTTGATCTAATGAGAACATTAATGACATATTTTTTTCGAAAAAATTTTACGTTTTTATTTTTCGTAAAAAAAATATGAGCAGACCACCATGCAATGTAGCATGACCGATATAATTCAATGCGATGCAACACTGCATTACATTCAAAATTAACAAAACTAAAATAATGGTCAAAGTTACTAGTCAAAAGTTGGTTGATTTAATTAGAATAGTAATGATATATTTTTTTCGAAAAAATTTTACGTGTTTATTTTTCGTAAAAAGAATATCAGGAGACCACCATGCAATGTAGCATGACCGATATAATTCAATGTGATGCAACACTGCATGTACATTCAAAATTAACAAAACTAAAATAATGATCAAAGTTAGTAGTCAAAAGTTGGTTGATTTAATTAGATAAGTAATGATATATTTTTTTCGAAAAAATTTTACGTGTTTATTTTTCGTAAAAAAAATTACTCAGACCACCATGCAATGTAGCATGGCGGTATCATTCAATGTCGAATAGCTACTTAATATCGTATATTCAACGTCGATGCAACACTGCATGTACATTCAAAATTAATAGAACCAAAATAATGGTCAAAATTAGTAGTCAAAAGTTGGTTGATTTAACGAGAACAGTAATGACATATTTTTTCCAAAAAATTTTACGTGTTTATTTTTCGTAAAAAAAAAAATCAGCAGACCACCATGCAATGTAGCATGACCGATATAATTCAATGCGATGCAACACTGCATCTACATTCAAAATTAATAAAACTAAAATAATGGTCAAAGTTAGTAGTCAAAAGTTGGTTGATTTAATTAGAATAGTAATGATATATTTTTTTCGAAAAAATTTTACGTGTTTATTTTTCGTAAAAAGAATATCACCAGACCACCATGCAATGTAACATGACCGATATAATTCAATATGATGCAACACTGCATATACATTCAAAATTAACAAAACTAAAATAATGATCAAAGTTAGTAGTCAAAAGTTGGTTGATTTAATTAGATAAGTAATGATATATTTTTTCGAAAAAATTTTACGTGTTTATTTTTCGTAAAAAAAATTACTCAGACCACCATGCAATGTAGCATGGCGGTATCATCCAATGTCGAATGGCTACTTAATATCGTATATTCAACGTCGATGCAACACTGCATGTACATTCAAAATTAATAGAACCAAAATAATAGTCAAAATTAGTAGTCAAAAGTTGGTTGATTTAACGAGAACAGTAATGACATATTTTTTCGAAAAAATTTTACGTGTTTATTTTTCGTAAAAAAAATATCAGCAGACCACCATGCAATGTAGCATGACCGATATAATTCAATGTGATGCAACACTGCATGTACATTCAAAATTAACAAAACTAAAATAATGATCAAAGTTAGTAGTCAAAAGTTGGTTGATTTAATTAGATAAGTAATGATATATTTTTTTCGAAAAAATTTTACGTGTTTATTTTTCGTAAAAAAAATTACTCAGACCACCATGCAATGTAGCATGGCGGTATCATTCAATGTCGAATGGCTACTTAATATCGTATATTCAACGTCGATGCAACACTGCATGTACATTCAAAATTAATAGAACCAAAATAATGGTCAAAATTAGTAGTCAAAAGTTGGTTGATTTAACGAGAACAGTAATGACATATTTTCTCGAAAAAATTTTACGTGTTTATTTTTCGTAAAAAAAATATCAGCAGACCACCATGCAATGTAGCATGACCGATATAATTCAATGCGATGCAACACTGCATGTACATTCAAAATTAACAAAACTAAAATCATGGTCAAAGTTAGTAGTCAAAAGTTGGTTGATTTAATTAGAATAGTAATGATATATTTTTTTCGAAAAAATTTTACGTGTTTATTTTTTGTAAAAATTTTTTTTTACCTAGACCTTCATTCAATATATTTTATACAGATCATTCAATGTCGAATTACAGTTTATATCACACATTCAACACTGCATGTACCTTCGATATTAAAAGAGTCAAAAATGGTCAAAGTGGACAGTCAAACTTGGTAGGCTACTATTAATTCAATGTTAATTGCATAATTACCATCTTATCCCTAGTGTTATATAATAATCTAATGGTTTAGATTGGTTCTATAGTTCTGCACTAAATTAAGGTTCTGCAATGATCCCAACCCTCTATATATATATATATATATATATATATATATATATATATATATATATATATATATATATATATATATATATATATAAGTTGAGTCCATGTTATAAATGCTCATGCCATAAATTGTAATATTTATTGATTGAACTAAATATTGATTTATTATATTATCGATTAAACTTAATTGAAAAATAAGAGATAAAGGAACTATATAATTTTAATAAATTTTTTACATTGAAACTAATTATTTCTCTAATATTAGACAATTTTATGTTAATAGTAATAAAAACGTATGTCACTTCTCTCAACCTTATTATATTGCTTTCATGTTAAATAACTTTATGTTAATAATTGTAAAAGTCTTTCGTGTCTACTATTGACATTATATATTATTTTTTAATTATTTTAATAATATCTAAAAGTTCCAATGATGTCGTAAATATATAAATTCACGTCCTAATTTCGATGGAACTAAATATTGTTTTACTATATTCAAATTAAATAATAAAATATGAATGAACGTAATAAACTTTTCACTTTCTCTTACCTTATTACTATTTATTATAATTTATTTGTTTTAATTTATCTTAAATATAAATTAATCCGGTCTTTGTCTATAAATTACAAAACTACATGGGATTTAGTTGTCTTACAAGCACCTTTTATATCAAAATCAAAAGGAATAGAAATACTAACACAATGTCAAAACAAGAATTGCATACAGTTTTTATTAATCAATAAGGGAAACGGTCCAAAAAGTGGTGATGTATCGCAAATTAGATGTCAATGACATTCATGAGATACAAATGGACATGAATTTTGTTTTTTATGGTAAGAAGATAAAATAATCATTTTCATTATTATCAATATAAGATTGCAAGACCATGTAAGCATGTCTTTTTGTTATGAAAACATAATGCCCTAAAAAAAACAATATTGCTTATTGTTTTAGTAAAAAGTTACATGAAGTATGATCTATGATTCATGTGAGAATTCTGATTTACTTTGCTATCAAATAAAAGATCAATTTTGAATCATGAAAAACAACACTTACACAATTGAGTTTCATGGGTCCGCCTATGCGCGAAAAAAATCATACATTGTCGATTTTGTTATCTATTATACTTTTCATATGACCAACTTTAAAAACATTAAACACACATCAAAATGTACTTAATTGTAAAAATTTCATTTTCTCACTTTTATTTAATATTTCACACATTTAAGTGACATCGATTAAGTCCCCCATTAATTATGTTGTTGTTATTATTATCGATAATCTTTAAACTATAATAAAACTATTTATTTCAATTAGTACATCCAACAAGGAACACCACTTATTATTTCAATAACGCATAATAACATTAGCATAACATCTAAAACTCACAGCAAATAGAAGTTGATGCCAAAGCTCAATAAAAGCAAAAATAAAGTCCAAAAATACAAAATATTCAACAAAAAACATGCAAAAAATACCTCCAAATAATAATGGAGGTAAGGTATTATTAACACTAGAAATTAATATGAAACTATCATTACATTATCAACTCCCTTAGCGACACACATGAATTTTTTGAAGTCGTTGTATGCAATCATGCCATGGTAACCAAGGTGAAGTATATGGCCAAGGTGAACTCGATTGTTTGGGTTACAGAGGCTTACTAGCTACCTTGAACTTAGAGGATTTGAAAGAACTTATAGCATTGGTTGTTGCTAACCTCTCAGAAATTGAAGCAATGCTTGAGTTACGTAAGAGCGGGGTTCCTCCTGTAGCACGAAAACAGGTAGTTCACGTCACAACTGACAATATGGGAGCAGGGGAGGCTGTAGGTAGCTATGTACTGAGGAGTGGGTACAGAAAGCCAGACCATTGGTTGAGAACCTTGGAGCTTTGGATGTAGGAAAGGCTGGTATTGGCAATGAACCATTGGGAGCTTTGGAAGGCGGAGTGGTTGTAGGAAGTTATGTACCAGTGGTAGAAAACTCTGAAGCTTTAGATGGAGGAGTGGCTGTAGGAGGTTATGTATGGGTGGTAGATAGCTCTGGAGCTTTGGATGGAGGAGTGGCCGTAGGAGGTAATGTACCAGTGGTAGAAAACTCTAGAGCTTTGGAAGGATGAGTGACCACGAAACCTGTACTGGAATGTAATAAAGTTAAATCAAGTTAGAGAGAAATTGAGGAGAACGGGGATAAAATTAGATCACTTGTAAAAGCAAATCTCACATAGAAAGCGACAGATTTGGAGCTAAACTAACCAAATCAATTTGAAGCTAGAATAACCAAATTTTTAACATGAGAAATTAAATTGAAATTATCATTACCTTATCAATTCCCTTAGCGACACGCATGAATTAGTTAAAGTTGTTGTATGCAATCATGCCATGGTAGCCAAGGTGAAGTATATAGCCAAGGTGAAGTCAGATTGTTTGGGTTACAGAGGATTTAAAAGAACTAATAGCATTGGCTGCTGCTAACCTCTCAGAAATTGAAGCAATGCTTGAGTTACGTAAGAGCGGGAAATGCTGCAGATGACAATGGACCATTGGTAGATTTGGATGGAGGAGTGGCTGTAGGAAGTTATGTACCAGTGGTAGAAAACTCTAGAGCTTTGGAGTGGCTGTAGGAGGTTATGTACCAGTGGTAGAAAACTCTGGAGATTTGGATGGATGAGTCATGAGTGGCCACGAAACCTGTATTGGAATGTAATAAAGTTAAATCAATTTAGAGTGAAATTAAGGGGAAAGGGGATAAAATTAGATCACTTGTATAAGCAAATCTCACATAGCAAGCAACAGATTTGAAGCTAAACTAACCAAATAAATTTTAAGCTAGAATAACCAAATTGATTTGACACAAATGTCACTTAACGAGCAACATATTTGTTGAATAAATACAAAACCAACAAATTTAAAACTAGAATAACCAAATAGACACTTAAAAATCATAACCAATGGTTAACATGAATAATATTAGATCTCATGTATAAACAAATCTCACTTTATTATGCCATACACATTATCATTAAGTATACCATAACCGTTGAAAATCAGCAAGAAAACTAAAAAAGTACTTCAGATTTGAGCATCAAAGCACATGTTGAGATCAAGCTTTTGAGCCATAACTTTGTGTGCAAGTGTGTGCGTGTCTAGATTTTCAGTTGAACTAGTTGTCCTTAAGTCTGGATCTTGAAAAGTCATCAAACTATTAAACCAAGCTCAAAGCCTAATAAGATTCCCAATATTACAAGTTACTGCTTGAGGGCTTATGTTTTAGCCGCATGTGGATATATCAACAATAGACTGATACACACCTATAGATAGTGAAGTCTGTCGGTGTTAACCATTTCATCAAACAATTGGGGTGGAATGCAGATGATGCTTTCAATAGAAAAATAGTTTTATTCTAAACTAAGAAATCATGTGAAATGAACAGGGGATATTCTTTAAAAAAAAAACAGGATGGAGATTTATAAGAAACATGGGGGGTTGAAACTGTTTTTGCAGTGGTGTACCCGGTCTTTTTTCAACTATTTTATTTATTAATGACTTTATGTCAAACATAAAAATAATCAGCCAATAAACAAATCTATGAACCAAATGTGCAGTGTTTGTATATGTGCATCGAACATCAATGGAATAAAAGAGCAAACAAAAACCCATATTGAACACAAAAATTTGATTGAAGTTATTTCTCACATCGACTATAGAATCAAACACAAAAATCGATTACAAAATGCATCATACACAAAATAGGGAGATAAGACAAGTGTTGGTGCACGAATATAGATGTAAGAAAGACAGTGACGGCAATAGAGAGAGACATGAGGAAATATGCAAGGTTCAAGAGGAGAGAGAGGCAAGGAAATGTTTTATTTCTAAGGTAATTAAGTAGTGCTCCAAATGAGTAGAACTCTGCTTAACTAACTTAGGCAACACCAAGCTCTATAGCTTGACAGGCTTTCAATGTGCAAGCTCGAGCTTAAATGAGGCACTTAAATTGAGCTCGAGCTCATATCAAATATTTGGAATATATCTATAAATAATATTGGATCCCTAAACTCATCTATGAGTAACCTTCTTGACATTTATCTTGAACTCAAACTCATAAAAACTTTACTCGTTTACAACTATATCTAGTAATACATTATATAAGGCTCCAAAAACATAAGATCTTAAATCAAGAGAATAAAAGCTCGAGCTCAGTTTTAGGAAGAGGATTTTCAAAACAAACACTAGTAATAACTAAACCCACACCTTGATTAGTTCACTATATGAACGACCACCATGTCTAGAGAATAAAAAAAAACTATTAACAGTGTACCACTTCCTCAAATTGCATATAAAATCTAGAAATTAATGGAAACTTAATAAATGGAGAGATCTAATTAATTAAGCAAATACCTTTCATCCTATTGATTCTTCTTATGTTTGTACATCGAGTTGACGCACATTCGTCTAGTTACAAAGAAGAATCATTGTAGTTAATCGACCCCTTGATGCACTTCAAGAGAATCGAAGAGATTTATATACTGCAATTTCATTATTCTGAAACTCAAGAACACGTCGAATACATCAGGACGATCAACCATGGATGGATGATCCACATCTCATATCAGATGTAAACCAAGATTTTTAACAAAAAAAAAGAGAATCAATGTTTCCTCAGATTCTAAAAGTTGATCAAAACCGTTTTAAAACAAAACGTATAAAACAAAATCAATACCAACAGATATCACTTTGAATCCGGAAAATAAATCAACATCAACAAATGTAATCACATCTGATTTCACACAATATAATATCCATAGTTTATAGATGTCTACTAGAATCGAGATTCGAGCGCCGCACAGATCTGAAATTGGATATAGAAAATTGAAATCAAAGAAAAAACATTCAAAAACAAAAATAAATTCTGAGCCACAAAGAGTGCTTTGTTACACCAATTTAAAGGAAACTATATTGTATGAATTGCAAAATGGTCCTTAGAATAATTTCAATAAAAGCTTTTAATAAATATGTTGTTTTTATTGAATGTTGGTTATTAAATAAAAAACATTTTAAGAAAAATGGTAACTTCTCCTACCTAGCTATAAAGACGAGTTCATGTACTCACAAGAAAAAGATTGATGCCTTTAATGAGATTTAAATCTATGCATGAAAATGAAATTTAGGTATTAATGTAATATTGGGCTCATTGCCCATTGGGCTTTTAGGGTTTTGCATTCTAGGTAGGGTTTGTAGTCTAGATATAATGCTATGGTTATGTTTTCTATTCATTCGATTATATTGTATTTTCTCTACTTTGTGTTATTATAGAACTTTAATCATTCGGTTATATCTATTTCATCATTGTATCAGAGCCGTGGTTACTGATTTGTTGAGTTCTCGGTTTGTGGCACTCATTCACTATTAGGTTTGTCGTTTTGTTTCGTAACTTTCGGCCAGGTATGCGCAGCCGTAGGAAAATCAACATTCTAGATTCGTTCACCATTTGATCATCCCGATCTTTTATGTGTAGGTTTGCAACATATGTAATGTCACTTTGACTGTTGGGATTTTAGATTCAAGCTTTGTATTTGGAGATCTGTTTGGAAATTTTCCACCAGATTTGTGTAGTTGTGGAAAAAATGCTTTTCTGACTTCATTAACCGTTGGATCGTCACGAATTTTGTATTGTTGCTTCTACACACTTATATCTTCAATCTCACTGGTGGGATCATCGATTGAACTTTAACCCTTTGAGTTATTAATCATTGAAAGTGAATGCAGTTTGAAATTGTGGATTTTTGCACACCGGTAGTAAAAATGAAGGTATGAGTTCTTAAACGTTAGATCGTTGTGATAATTAGACTATAGATTCAGAACACAATTACCATTACTTTGACCGTTTGGACTATTTATATTGGGACTTATTTATATTCGAAATTGGTTGCTGATTCATGAATTTGCTAGGATTTGAATTTCATATTTGTTTGGTTTTTTCGTCAAAGTTTCGAATTTGTTTGGGTTTATCATTGCTATCAAGGATTGGTTTGTGAGTGCTTTTGAACATCTTTGTTGGCTTTTTTTTGTCTTCGTTGATTCACTGATTACGACTAAGGGTTTTGATTTTCGTCTTTAATTAATTGTTTATTGATTGGGTTAAGGTTATTAGATTGTAGTATTGACTATAGTTTGGGCTTTTGGTTCTTGATCATCGTACTTGTTTCGGAATTTTTCGTCATCAAATGTGATTTATATTGGAATCACAATGGTTACATTTGATCGTTTTGTTATTGAGCAGCTTAAACAGTATCTTGCCTCACTGTCATGTCAGCCTCTCCATGACGTTTGTCTTTGTCTAATTATTTAGGTATTCCTTCGTCCTTATGGATCTTAGATTCTGGTGGATCTCACCATGTCTCCTCATTTGTACTCATTTGTTTCTTTATCTTTTGGTTCACTGTCATGTCAGCCTCTGCATCAGGTTTGTATTTGTCTAATTATTTGGGTATTCCTTTGTCCTTATGGATCTTAGATTCTGGTGCATCTCATCATGTCTCCTCATTTGTCTTCATTTGTTTCTTTATCTTTTGGTTTGCCTATATCAGCTAGTAGAACATCTATGCCATTGGAAGGTGTTGGTTCTGTGGTTACACCTCATCTATCACTATCTATCGCTATCTCATGTGTATTATGTTCCAAAACTTTCCTTGAACCTTGCCTTGGTGAGTCAATTGTGTAAATCTGGTTATTTGGTCTTCTTTTCTGATAAAGTTTGCTGTGTACAAGACCCACGTTCTTAGACAGTGACTGCGATTGGCCGTAGCCTAAATCTGGTTATTTGGTCTTCTTTTCATTACTAAAAATGGCGTTGTGCAAGGTGTACCAATGAAGATCTTCCAATTTGAAGTCAAATGTGTGCCTTGCAAGAAAGGGAAACAACACAAGAAGGCGCACAAGTCTAAGACTCAGAACTCAATATCCTCCACTTTTGATCTACTGCATATGGATCTTTTTGGTCCAGTCAACAAAAGGAGTATAGATGAAAGTTGGTATTGTTTGGCATCACTGATGATTACTCATGATTTTCTTGGGTTTTATTTTTAGTTACAGAGGACGAAACAGCGGGCACACTGATTGGGTTCTTAGACCAAATAGAGATCGCATATGGGAAAAGGGTGAAGCGTAACTTCAAGAATGCATTAATGGAAACAAAATGGTGTGGCAGAACGAAAGAACAGAACATTGATTGAAGCAGCAAGGACTACGCTTTCGGATTCAAAGCTTCCTATAATGTTTTGGGGGGAGGCAGTGAGTACTGCTTGTCACGTTTTAAATAGAGTCCTTACTGTCAAATCTCTGAACAAAACCAGTTACGAGATTTTAAATAAGCGTCCACCAAATTTAACGGGTTTTGAACCATTTGGGGTGTCGTGTCGCTTGTTAAAAACTAAACATCAACCTAAGTTTGGTGAAAAAGGCAGACGAAGGATAGTTCCTAGGTTATGTCACAAATTCACCAATCAAGAGGGGTTTTAACCAAACCACTGGTACTGTAGAAATTGTGTTTAACATCGATGTTACCAGTTATACGCATGAGCCCCAAATAGGTCCAGAATGATTATTTGATTATGACTCTGTGTTTAAATCATTTAACGTTCCTTTCAAGGAACTTTGGAGAATGACTTCTCAACCCTAAATCTTGAAGAAGAGAGTAGAGTCTTTTCTAATTCAAGCATTCCTATGACATCTGAAGAAGAACAATCGACAGAAGAAGAGTCCCCAACAACTGAAGAACCTTTATCACCAATTAATGTGAATCAGATATAAAGTCCAGCCTCAGAACAAAATGATCACGAGGAGGATGTTCCGTCTGAAGTCACACAAACATTAGGAGAAATAGGATCTAATCTGGGTGACAATCTTCAGGTCGACGCAGTTGAAACGTCGAAAGTACATAAGGATCATTCACTTGAGGACATTATTGGGAATCCAAATGCAGGAGTGGGAACTCGGAGTAATGTGAATATTGACACAGGCTGTTATCGATGATCAAAGACTCCGAAACGTTCCACATCTGTTTCTACTTATGATTTATTTCTCAAGTTGATCTGAAGAATATTCAAATGGCACTAAAGGAAAATTCTTGGGTTGAAGCAATGCAGGAACTCTCACAGTTCAAGAAACTGCAAGTCTGGGGAGTTAGTGCATTTGCCTCGTGGAGAAGTTGCAATAGGGACCAAATGGATCTTTAAGTGCAAAGAGACGATCGAGGCATTGTTAATCGAAACAAGGCAAGACTCGTAGTCAAGGGTTTCAACCAAGAAGAAGGAATAGACTACAATGAAGTGTTTTCACCAGTGGCAAGGCTTGAAGCTATCCGATTGTTTCTCGCATTTGCATCCTTTAAAGGCTTTAAAGTTTATCAACAAGACGTCAAGAGTGCCTTCTTGTACGAGAAAGTGAAGCACCTGGTGTATGTCGAGCAACCACCAGGCTTTACAGATCCTAAGTATCCGGACAAAGTATATAAATTGGATAAAACTCTGTATGGGTTAAAACAGGCACCAAGGCTTGGTACGAGACACTATCTACTCATCTCTTCGAAAATGGGTTCGAGAGAGGGCGTATAGATAGTACACTATTGATTAAGTGGAAGAATGATGATTTTCTGCTGGTACAAGTCTATGTGGACGACATAATCTTTGGGTCGTCAAATGATCAGTTGTGCCTTTGAGAAGGTTGTGCCTTTGAGAAGGTCATGATGTAACATCCGTCATTAAACCAGGTTAGCAACTATGTCCTAATCAGTATTTAATAGCCAATTATAACCTAATCAATGGTCATTAGCAATTAATCAAAGTGATTAACAATGTTCATAAGAAAATTTAACTCAATTAGAATCAAATTCATCGGTGCGATGAATCGGGAAATCAATTAATCCGATCGATTTACGATATGAAGGATTAATTCAACTAAGTACATAAATAACTTATGATTAGTGACACTAATCGTACACTAATACAATTACTTAACATTAATTATGCAATACTAAAACAATTCATTAAACTAATGCATTCATAAGTATTTATGAATTTACATAAAAAGGAAAATACAAGAATACACTTTGGAATACATTTATACAAAAAACAAAATACACCATATTTATGTCCATATGGCCGGCCATAGGGAGGGTACACCATA
The DNA here is from genome assembly GCA_020465985.1 of Centrapalus pauciflorus. NCBI lineage: Eukaryota > Viridiplantae > Streptophyta > Magnoliopsida > Asterales > Asteraceae > Centrapalus > Centrapalus pauciflorus. Next base: position 189,023 of record JAANYP010003483.1, on the reverse strand, counting down.
GGTGTTGACCTTAATTTTTTTATTACACAACTCCATTTCCTTTCATTTCACCATCCTCTTTCATTTCAACCAAGATCTTACACTCAACCTTTAACATCACCATCATTTCAAGATCTTTCATTCCTCTAAAAATAGAGGACTTATCTTCTTTCATTTCCAAAATTTACAAGCCAAAAACCTCTCCTTTTCTCTCATTAAAATCCGGCCAAAGGCCTCCTAGAAGGCCAAGATTTTTGCAACTTTTTGTTCTTCAAGTTTTCAAGGATCTTTTGTGCAACCAAGTTCAAGAGCACTTCCTTCCACTCATTTGCATTCTTATATTTCATCAAAGTAATTAAATACTAACTTATAACATCTTATAATTATGTTTATATAAGTCTTGCATAATATATATAATCACTAACAACAACAAGTTTCATAAAAACTCAAATTTATAAATCACTAGTTTTGTTTTTAAGTTGTTTTCTTCAAATGTGTTTATAAATATATAAACACATCATGTAAGTGTAAATATTATAAAAACAAGTTATATAAATGTGTTTTATAACTTTTATATAAGTAGTCTTTGAATAAACAACAAGAATCACTAGTTATTTCAAGTTTATAAACTACGAAATTTTGGCAGAAAAGTTGCATCGACTTTGAAAAATCATAACTAATTCATAACTTAACAAAATGAGTTGATTATTGTCTCAAAAGTTAGATCTATGTGTTAATTAAAAATCTGGAAGTTTTCATAATTTATTATGGGGTTTAGAACCCCCATATATTATTTGGGAACCCGAAAGTTTGACAGCTCAAAAATGGCCAACATAGGGTTTTCAACAAGCTTTTTCCCTAACCTAAACATCTCGAAAAATGACCGTTCTGGAATTTAAAAATTCTTAATTTTTATATAGTATTTTAGTTTCCAAGAAAACCAAAGCCTAAATAGTTATGGAGATTGGTCAAAAATAGTCTCAAATTAGGCCGAAAAACCTTCGAAAAGCTGGAAAATTATATATATATATATATATATATATATATATATATATATATATATATATATATATATATATATATATATATATATATATAAACTTGACGTTTTAAGTGGGTTTTATTTATAAACTTGTAATGTTGGGTGATTTAAGACATAAAAACCTATATATATACATATTATCATATATGAGAGTTATTAAGTCCCTATTATCATTTAGGACTCGATTAAACATATCCGGTGCATCACTCATCAAAGAACGTAAACTTGCATTTTACGCACACATTTTGTCATCACACTCACGGTGAGTCCTCATAGCCCCTATTTTCATACTGTTATGTTTTGGGGTTGAAATACATACTACGTTTTTATATGGACACAGAAACAACTTCATTTCTATTAGTGGTTCCATCAGCCTTCAAATCATGAACCGTTAATTGCATTTATTTGTAAGCGCGAATATATTTTGGATAGATCTATCGGGAGTCATGTCCCCCATTCGGGTTAGTCTTAATCGGCTAACGGCAGAATGCATATATATTCAACACATGGTATTACGTATGGGAATACTGCACAGGACAAACTCATTTAATTAAGCTTCGGTTGCATGATGGTTTATATGTCATACATAACATGGAATTTATGATTTTATAAATTCAAACTCAACTGTTGCTGTCAATACAAGTCAGAATTACGTGTAAACCTATGAGCTCACCAACAATTTTGTTGACGTATTTTAGCGTGTATTTTCAGGAAATTAAGACAAGTGCACCGCATTGGAAGTATTTTCAAGCTTCCGTACTTTTGGAGTCGCATGCATTTTCATACCATCGGAGATTTATTTGCATTATTTTGATTAATTTAATTATTTGTTTAAATCTCTGTATCTTGCGAACTACTCACACCTTATGTTGATTATGTAAAACATTTCCATATTTCAAAGTTATATCGATGTATTTTTGAAAACGTCCATATAGTGGTCGTTCGTTATGATTATGGTTACGCTTCCGCGACGTCACACTTCGTTGCCAACTGGGGTAACGGGGTGTGACAGATTGGTATCAAAGCCATAGTTATAGTGAACTAGGGTGCATTAGTACCTTAGACTATAACTGCACATAACTTTACTAAATTTTTTTTAAATATCTTGTAAGTAACTAAAAGACTATAAATGGACGTTGATGGTAGAAAACATGTCAAACCCAGTTGTAATCATCTTGTCTGACTCTGAAGATGAGTATGCCCCTTTAAGCCCGGAGGTAACTGATATGGTCATATTTATACATATTTTTGGCATCATTTCCCTTGCAATTTGGTCAGTTTTTCTCTCGAAATACGTGAAATAGATATCTAATTCATTCATTTTTGTGATTCATAGGACAAAAGAGGTTTTATCGACGAAGGAATGAACATCGAAGAAAAACCGACAAACTTTGAAGCCCCAACGAGTTCTCGTGGATTTTCTAGAAGAAAAGAAGCGAAATTGGTGAATTTTTGGAGCCTACGACCGTAGAAGGGGAAGCCTACGACCATAGGAGGTACAAGGAGGATTACCGTGGGCTAGGGCACAGGTTTGACCAAGTCAACATGGCCTACGACCGTGGGATGATGAATTCTATGTATTAATTGAAATGGTTTTGGATTGATTGACGGTTTATGGATTATATTTACTAGATTTTCGACGTTCTTCATATATTTTTGTTAAAAATCAGATTTTTATCAATCGTTAAGCATTGTTTTGCGAAAATAATTATTGGTTGAATCTGCGTTTTTAATAAAAATTGAAACTTTGGATGAAAATTTGATAATTGATTATATTTTCTAGGCATTGTATTGCGATAATGATTTTGTGATGAATTATTGACCTAGAACTTTGCGTGTTTCTTAGTTTTTAGGCATTGTGTTGCGAAAATAAAACTAATAATCCGTAAAGCTTGATTTCCAAATAAATAAAGTTGGTTGGTTGAATTCTCGCTATTAATTGATAGTTTTTAGCATCTTTTTGCGATAATAAGATTGTTGGTTAATATTGAAATTCAGTTCAATTAACTTTATTGTTTTCACGTGTTTTGTCACGATTTAATCTTTATTTGGAGAAATCTAATATTCGGTAGATTAATCCATAATTCCGGGCTTAAGTGAATATTTATAATTGGTTATTAACCGATTTATCTTTAATCGATCAATTCAGACCGCCGCCAATTAATTATAGTTTTTAAATTCCAAGTGGGTGACGTTTTCGTAATATAAGAGTTTCGTAAATTTCAATATCATTCTTTACTTGCTTAAGTTATTTCTAAACTGACTTTGCTTTTGTTAGTTGGTTCGTATTATATAGTTGTCCTTTCTTGGTGCGTTCGTTAGTTTAGTTTAAGTCGTGTTTGCTAGATTTAGTTTTTAATTATTTTGAAAAACCCAAAAAAAAAAAAAATTAGTTTAACTTGTTATTCACGTGTTACTTAGTTTGCATTAGTTATTCAGATAATTAATTTTAATTATTGTCTCTAGTTGATAATTTCTTCAAAAAGTCCGCAATAGCTAAATATTGGTTTAGGTTGTAGTATTGGAGTCTCCGTTCTTTATTCCATTCCCTGAGTTCGATAAATCCTGGGTGATTCTTGAAGCTATATTGCACACGATTGGTACACTGCCAGTTGTGTAATTTATACTTTGGGTTCATTTAGACATTAAAACCTGAGGTGTGTTTTGCACGCGTCAGTAACAGAGGTGTTCATAGAAGAGGACCCATCAGAAGAGGAAGACCCCTCTGAAGAAGAAGACGCAATGGAGGAATCCGAGGAAGAACCCATGGGGGAGGAACCCATGGAGGAAGACAAATCCAGAGACGATCCACCACCCCCGGTGGTCCCTTCTTACATCCCGTATCACCCGGAGGTTCCATCATTCACACCATACCGCCCCCACCCCAATGGCCCAAAGATGATCTATACACCCCGCAAAAGAGTCTTCATGCCAAGACATGAGTCTATCCCGTGCCAGTACCACAACCAAGTTCACCACCAAGACGACGGGCAAACGCCCGAAGATGGGGCTGGATGCCCGAGACCCTCCAAGAATGGAGGCGGGAGGAGGGAGTCCCCTCCCACTTTGAGATCGGAGGACTATCCTCCGTGCCTACCCCACCACTCACCCAAGAACCCGCCGAACAGACCATACCACTCTTGGTAGCACGGTCTTCAAGGCACGATCTCCAACTTCAGTTGCTTAACCAAGAGATCGAAGAAATGACCGCTCGTTTAGAGCGGGAGGAGTTACAAAACGCCAACCTATACTGGTCCAACTAGCACGCCCTCGCCATCCAGCAGGACGGACAAGATGAGCTTCGGCAACGATTAGCCAAGAGCGAGGCCCGTAATGAGGAGCTGACACAGCGCCACAATGCTTTGTGTCAGGATCTGAACTTAACTAACCAAGACTAACTGATTTGAATTTATCAGAGTATAAATCAATAATCTTGTATTTAATCAAAGTCTAATTAAGAAGTTTGCGGAATAACACTTAATTATTTTGATAAAAGCTTTCAGAACCAATAGCAAATAAACAAAAGTAATAATCAAAACTGCTTGTATTGCTGACGTCAATGATTACAATCACCTCTAATATGTTTGATTAGACGAAGAACACAAACTGTTCTTAGGGTTTTACAACCTTAGAGGCTTATGAAAACTCAAACAAGAAGCAATTACAATCTTGAATACGCAGAAAACTCCTATACAATAGAAAGACCTATTCTATGTATTTATAATGCTTCTTGATTTGTTTCCTTTGAAGGACTCTCACTTCTCTGATAGTAGATATGCTGGAATCTTTATGGAGATATCGTTTCCTGAATATCAGCACTTTCTGTTTGTGAAACCGTTGAGCAGCTTGAATCACTTGACAGCTTGAACAGAGCAGCTTGAGTTGATTTACTCTGGCAGCTTGATCTCTTACACTAGCAGCTCGAGATTCTTCAACTAACAGCATGAACTTTGTACTTACATAGAAATTCTACTAACAGTATGAGAAGTCTAACTAACAGCTTGAACTACTTAGAATATTTCCCAACACTTTGGAAAAGGGAGAGACCCCCGATCACTCCCGCACCTAGTACCCCCTCCCATATCTTTGTAATGTTAGGAAATTATTATGTAATAGTGTAGAACTAAAAATTTTCGGGTAATAACCCGCCCCAATGTAAGAAAGTTATGAATGATTAATGAAAATTGCAAGTTATTTATGAATCTGTGTTTGATGATTATAGAAAAAAATTTAAATCTTTAAGACTCAACTTCTTACATTATGCTCTTTTCTTTAGACTTTAAGATAATGCCGCCAAAGAGAGTTATGAACACCGATATCGAACAATTGGTCGCACAACGAGTGGCAGCAACTATAGCCACCTATGAAACCAACAGAAACAGCACCGCAAACGGCGACGGAGGTGCTAGTCGCACCACGGGAGGATCTGATTCAACCCAGAAGGGGTGTGGAATCAAAGGATTTTTAAGCTGTAAGCCTCAATACTTCAACGGAACAGAAGGTGCTGTCGGGCTAGTTCAGTGGTTTGATAAACAGGAGTCTGTGTTTCGCGTCAATGGTTGCATCGAGGATGAGAAGGTCAAGTTCGCCACCCACACTCTTCAAGATGGCGCATTGACATGGTGGAATTCTTATGCTCAATCAGTGGAAGTCGATACAGCTTACCAACTCGCTTAGACAGAGTTGAAGCAGATGATGACAGATGAGTACTGTCCTAGGAACGAACTACAAAAGATGGAGTCAGAGTTCTGGAATCTGGCTTTGAAAGGAACTGATGTAGCAGGATACACCAACCGTTTTCATGAGTTGAGTCTGCTGTGCCCACAGATGGTCACTCCGGAATACAGGAAAATTCAGCGGTACATTTGGGGACTCGCCCCCCAAATCCAAGGAAATGTTACCGCATCCAACCCAACTACTATCCAGAGAGCCATTTGAATTGAATGGCGAATAATTTGATGGACCAAGTGGCCCGAAGGAACGAGGCCAAAACTGGGGAGAACAAGAGGAAGTGGGAAGATAGATCAGGGAAAGGTACGGGTTCACAGACCAAAAAGCCCGAAACCATGAAAGCCTTTGTTGCCAGAACTGAGTTTAGGAAGGGCTATACCGGCACTAAACCCTGGTGTAACCAATGCACCTACCATCATGTAGGTCCTTGCCCAACCCCTTGCGGGAAGTGTAAGAAGCTTGGTCACCTGACCCAAGACTGTAGGTTCAACGCCAACGGAGGCAGCAGCGGCACACAAAGGAGCTGCTTCGAATGTGGGAAAAGAAAAGGAACAATGGTGGAGCTCAAGGAAGAGCCTTTGTATTGGGAGCAGGCGATGCTCGTCAGGATCCCAACGTAGTGACGGGTACATTTCTTTTTAATGATATGTATGCTTATGTGCTATTTAATACTGGGGCTGATAGAAGTTTTATATCTGCTAAGTTTAGTGAACAACTGAATGCCACTCTTTCCCCATTAGTAAATGATTATGCCGTAGAATTAGCGGACGGAAAATTGATTAAAGAAAATAACATAATTAAGGAGTGCACACTAAAATTGGCAGATCATTCCTTTAAGATAAGCTTGATGCCTATTGAACTCGGAAGCTTCGATATAGTTATTGGTATGGATTGATTGTCAGACAACCATGTCGAAATCTTATGTGGTAAGAAAGTTGTAAGAATACCACTTAAGAAAAAGAAAGTCCTCACAGTCCAAGGAGAAAGAAAGAATCGCCAGTTGAACGTCATCTCTGGTCTAAGAACGCTGAAATGCCTTCGAAGAGGTTGTCAAGCGGTTCAGCTAGTGGAAAAGGAGTCGAAGGAGAAGTGACTCGAAGAGATTCCGGTAGTTCGTGATTACCCAAAAGTCTTTCCTGAAGACTTTCCTGGACTTCCACCAGTTAGGCAAGTAGAATTTCAGATTGACTTGGTGCCTGGAGCTGCACCTGTCGCACGAGCACCCTACTGATTGGCACCGTCAGAGATGCAAGAATTATCCAATCAGTTGCAAGAACTATTGGAGAAAGGATTCATCCGACCTAGTTCCTCACCTTGGGGAGCTCCGGTCTTGTTTGTCAAGAAGAAGGACGAATCCTTTAGGATGTGCATCGATTATCGAGAGCTGAACAAGTTAACGATCAAAAACCGGTACCCTCCCCCCCAGAATCGACGACTTATTCAATCAACTCCAAGGATCTAGTTTTTACTCTAAGATTGATCTGCGATCCGGTTATCATCAAGTGAAGGTTCGGGAAGAAGATATACCCAAGACAGCGTTCACAACTCGTTATGGACATTACGAATTTCAAGTGATGCCATTCGGTTTGACCAACGCGCCAGCTGTATTCATGGACCTTATGAATCCAGTGTGTAAACCGTATTTGGACAAATTTGTAATAGTGTTCATAGACGATATCCTTATCTATTCAAGAAATAAGGAGGAGCATGAGCAGCATCTAAAATTGATTTTGGAGCTTCTAGAGAAAGAACAATTGTACGCCAAATTCTCTAAGTGTGAATTTTGGCTACGAGAAGTCAAATTCCTAGGACATGTGATCAATAGTCAAATTCCTAGGACATGTTATCATAGTGAAAATGTGACATCGGGTTCGGGTTATTGGGTCGGATCCTGCTAAATATGAAAATCATATATATCGGGTTTCTTTTGAATGTTGTTTCCTTCCTTCTTCTTGCCAAAATCAGAAACAAGAGTTTAGGTGTGTGCGTGAGTGAAATTGAACCAAAAAAGCTACAAGATTTGAAATTGGCTGCTGAAAACTTTCTTCTCCTTTGGTGTTCTTGAGCTGTAGAAGGTAAGAAATCCTAAAACTAGTGCTTGAGATTCTTGTTATATGTTGTGGGTTTGGGGAAATGAGTATAAGACTTGTAGGGAGTTATTATATGTTGATAGTATGAGTTTCTCTGTCTGGAAATGAAGTTTGAAGGCGATTTTAACCCCTGGGCAGCCATTTTCGATGTACAGAGCAAAACCTGTTGTCTGTGGTCGCGGTTGCGACCCCCTGAGCGCGGATGCGAGGGATGTGGCGCGGGTGGCAGGGTTATCGGCAGCGATTGAGAGTGCGACAAGATCGAGCGCGGGCGCAATGGCATGAGCGCGGACGCAATCCTAAGCACGACCGTAATATCCCCCGAGTACGGGTCGCGTTCTGTGTTTGTTGGGTCGGGATTAATGTTGGTCTTCAAGATCCGTCTGGGGTTACTTTTGGGGTTCGATTCAGTATGGGGTCTGTATATGGGTGTGTTATATGTATCTGTTGAGTCTGAACTAATAGTCTGGGATCCGCATGTTTACAGGGACGAGTAGACAACGAGCCAAGACGGATCAGAGATTTCAGGGTTCAGCGGACCAGTTAGGACAATCAGGTGAGTACTCGGGTTCATTTCCAACCCGGGATCATTTTATGAGTTTTAGCTGTGTAGCTACTGTTGTTATATGTGCTATGTACGAGACAAGGAAGTGAAGCTCAGGTATAATTCTATTCCTTATTTTATGTGTATATTGTGCATGAGATGAGATGCAAACCAGGGAGTCCGTGATGAGTCCCATACGGACGGTGATTCGCGATGGGTGATGACGTGGGCTGACTGTCCCTAACCAGTCTCAGAGCGTATATATACTGCAAGGCCTGTGGCCAGGTCGTTCCTAAGCTACAGGGTTTTGGTAACCACTGTTGTGTGCGGTTTGATAGCCAGGGAAGTGTCCCCACAGGGATTGTGCACACAGGGCTTCAGATCTCATGCTTTCTCGTGATCATACCAAAGATATGTTTTTGATTGCCAGAGATTGGGATAGCATTGCCATGCGTGTTGAGTGTTATGTGTCTGTGTTATGTGTTTATTTTGAAGAGTCTAACATGTTCAGGAAATCAGAAGGGGGCTCAACAGCAGCAGCAGTCGAATTAGGACTTGGGATCGCTTGAAGACTTTTGAATCTGAATCTGTGTAATGAGTATATTAGCACTGCATGTGATAGCTTATTTTGGGATGTGTAAATCAGTATTATGTGTATGTATACAGTATGTATCTCTGACATCCAGTGATGTTATGTTAGTCTAACGAGGGTCGTTAAACGTACTGAACTTGTGATTACTCTGTTAACCTTTGAATAAAAGTTTAAATTATTAGAGATTTGTATTATCCTTTGACACATGTAATACGGATTCTATGTGTTATTGCCACTTATGATATTGTGTTAACGTGACATTTATGTGAATTGGGAGGGTGTTAAACACACATACACACACATAGATATGTATATATATATATATATATATATATATATATATATATATATATATATATATATATATATATATATATATATGTGTGTGTGTGTGTGTGTGTGTGTGTGTGTGTGTGTGTGTGTGTGTGTGTGTGTGTATGTATATATAGAATCCGGATCCCCAGTGCACCTCAATTTCAAAAGGAACCAAGGCACCATCTAGGTGGGCAAAAATTAAATAAATACAATCAAGGGTATAAACGTCAATTAGTTGTAATTTAATTAAGGAATGCATATCAAATCAAATTTATTGATTTATGGGACACCGTAGACGATCACTTAATTAAATTTGCTTGTTTGATTTACGTTTCTCATTCACGATACGTAATCTAATTAGATTCAACAAAATTATCATCTGAATCCGAATCAAAAATCAACAAGCGTATTTAACAAAATCAACAATGATATATTGTGAATGAACGGTATCAACTGTGAATGAGAATATATCACGATTGCTTATTTGTGATTAAGAGACACATAAAGTGATTTGTGAGTGTGTTCATAATAATCATTATTATGTACAATAATTAATTAAAAGTTTTATTATATATGTACAACAATTATTGTATAAAAACGATAAAATTGACAAAGCAAACACATTACCAATAACCATGAACGATCGTTTATTTAACCGAGAAATCAACTCATCAAAAGGAAAACCTTAAATAGGTCGGTCCAAAATGTATATGAGAAAACATTAATAAAAAAGGACATTGTAAACAACTAGGTTATCTAAAACTAATCAAGACCCAGTAATCCGTCCTTCGGTACATGCTTTCTTTATCTCGTTAGCATTTTTCATTAAGATTGTCCTCAATTCCTTTAGGATCTTCTCCCATGAATCGGCTTCATCGAGCATTGTTTGCACGTATATGTTAATGTTATGTAGAACATATTGGCAACCTATCGCTTATAGATATACTATGAATGTAAGTAGCGTAACAATATAAATAGGCATAATATTGATATTATGTGATACAATGTATCTACAAATGCTTTGATAAAATAATGTGTTGCTAGTAACCTTTGTTACTGCCATTTGTGAATGAATTTCCCTCTTAGACATATGATACTATGCAATGTGCATTCACAGTTGGTTAGATCATACATTCACATCAGGTAATATGACCTTTACAGTTTAAATGTTCATACATTACAATTCACAGTATGACGTTTACAATATATGATAGATTTCCAGGTTCACATTTAATAGTTCACAATTCACAGTCCACAGTAAAATTTTCAAATTATGACATTTACAATATATGGTAGGTTTCATAGTTTACATTTACTACTCACAATTCTCAGTTCACAATTATGTGTTCACAATTCACAATTCATATATGAGAGTAATTACAATAAAGTCACGATATACAGTGTTCATGTTCACACATTCATAGGAGAATTCAGAGTAGATATAACGGTTATATCACGGTAAGATGTTCACAAAGGCTTACCATGAAATGAACATACTAGCCAAAGGATATGACCTTCTTAATGGATTAGGAATTGAATAGAAACAAAAAAAAACCCGAATGAAGTAATAATATCATTAATGTGTAAAATATATTTCCTCTGTCGAAAACCTTGATCATCGTTGATTGAATTCTCCTTTTTCAACTCGTTCTTCATCTTTTGGGTTCCGGTTTTCAAACAACAAATGCAGCACCGTAAAGAATTACGAACAAGGTACAACCCCTAGGGTTTATTCGCGATGAACACTCAAAAAACCCAAAACAAATGTAGCAGGTGCGACGATGAACACTCAAATGCAGATTCCGCAGCAGAAGGAGTAACCGAGAAGGCGAGAATAGGGATGGCAGATGGAGTTCGACGATGGAGAGAATGGAAACCGATGAAGAATGAAAAATTGACCAAAATGAGAAACTGAGAATGGGCATGACTTTGATTGTGATTTAATTTGATTTTGAAATCCCTTGATTAATTAATCATTACAGGAACGCAATCTCTGTTTTTTATTCCTATATTACCCCTCTTTTTAATTAAAAAGATTTTGTTTTAATTTTAAATTTTAATTAATTAATACCTTTTAATCACTACAAGAATTATTGGAATTAGCGGCGACACAATTAGCGGCGACATTGGCCTTTAGCGGTGACATCAAACACACGGGATTTGTGTCGCCGCTAATTGTGTCGCCGGTAATAGTCCTGAAAATAAAACCGGGAAATTAGAACCCTTTTCCCACTCCACACTCCTCTCCTTTCCAGCTTCTCTATGTCTCTCTCTCTCTCTCTCTATCTGTCTCTGAGAAACCGGCGATCTCTCTCTCTCACTAGCGGCGGCCTCCTCTCCGGCGAGCTGCAACCTCTCGGCGGTGACTTCCTTTCTCTCTTGCGTTCCACATTTGCACTCAAAAACCCCTCTCTCTCTCTCGATCTCTTTGAAGGTATTTCTCGATCTCTTTGCTGAAAATGTTATATTGTGTATTTTGTGTTAATGTATGTTGTATATGTTTACTGTATTTTGTATAATACTAGTGTGTATCTGTGTATGTATATATATATATATATATATATATATATATGTGTGTGTGTGTGTGTGTGTGTGTGTGTGTGTGTGTGTGTAAAAAAGTGTGTGAATAATGATTTTTAAGAAATGTATGGATTTTTTAAAATTATTTGTGAGTTTGGTTATATAATTTTTGGATAAAAGTTTTATGTTTATCAAAATTAGGGTTTTTTAAATATTTGTTAAAATTTTTATAGATTTGTTGTCTTTTAAGTATTTGTTAATGTTTATAAACTACTTATAGATTTAATTTTATATATACTGGTAGATTTGTTTGTATATTTGTTGTGTATTAGATAAGAAATGTATGGATTTGTTAAAATTATTTGTAGGTTTGATTATTTAATTTTAGAATAAAGGTTTTATATTTATCAAAATTAGAGTTTTTTTTAGTATTTGTTAAAATATTTATAGATTTGTTGTGTCTTTTAAGTATTTGTAGATTTGTTAATGTTTATTTAACTGTATATATGCTTGTAGATTTGTTTGTTTATTTGTTGTATATTAGATAAGAAATGTATGTATTTGTTAAAATATTTATAAATGTGTTATGTCTTTTAAGTAGATAATTGCGTAAAAAACCTTCAACTTGTCAGTTTTTTGTGATTAAAACCCTAAACCATTTTTCATTGCATAGAAAACCCTGAACTAACTAAAAATCGGTAAATCAAGGTTTTATCAATGGGTAACCGGTTGAAACCGATTATTAATCCTACAGGGACCGTTAAATAAACTACGTGGAATAAAGTTTAATCGTTGAAACTGGTTGCCAAGTATGACACATCATTTAAAACCCCGTTGATGATTTTTAATTGTAAGTTTTAAACGGGATTACCTCATCTACGAGCGTTAAAATGATGTGTAACACTTGGAAACCAGTTTCAACAATTAAAACTTATGCTACGTAGGTTATTTACCGGTCCACGTAGAATTAATAACCGGTTTCAACCGGTTACTCATTGGTAAAACCTTGATTTACTGATTTTTAGCTAGTTCGGGGTTTTCTATGCAACGAAAAATGGTTTGAGGTTTTAATCACAAAAAGCTGATAAGTCTGGGGTTTTTTTGCGCAATTATCCCTTTTAAGTATTTATAAATGAGAATGAATTGAAGAGTTCGATGTGACATTTTAAGTATTCGACTGTGCTATTTCGGTGTAAGTGGTTCGATACTCGAAGGGGAGTCTTATGTGAAAACAATATCACAAGTATCGACACACAACACGAATGGGACAAGGATGATCAACTCATATTCGCTACGCAGGCCAAACAAGTGTTCTACATCCGAGAAGCTTCTCGAGGAAACCGAAATCAAAACCATCGGTGGGTTGTTGAAAATGTTAACCATCGTAAAATTTGGAGTATGCCAATAAACGATGGTCGTGTTGTCATTGACAACAATGGCTCCGCCGAAAATGTTGATAATGGCTCTGCAAAAAACGTTGATGTCGTTCATACTAACTGTTCGTCTAATTGCAGACTTGTAATCAACTTCACCCTTTGAAAACTTGCACTCGACACGTGAAGTTGAAGTTAGTGTGCCAACTGGTACCGTCAATGAATTGTGTGAAGGCGAGACTCATTATGATGAAAGCGATTCTCATTATGGTAGTGAAAAGTCTGGCGGCAAGACTAATTATGAGGAGAGTGATTCTGATTAGAACACTTATTATTGTAATTATATTTGACTTTTTGTTACTACGTTGTAAGTAAATTGCATTGTATTCCATTTAGTATTTGTCTATTCTATATCGTTTTCAGGTATGGATTTTTTTTGGGGTATCTTATTTTATTTGATGGCTAATGTCATGCCTCGAGGACATGATGGAGATGGCCGAGAGGATCCACCACCTCCAGGTGGCCGTGGTCGTGGTCAACACGAGATGGATGATAATTAAGTCTTTAAATGTATTCATTCATTTATAATGATTTTTTGTGACTAATATTCTTTAATTATAACTGCAGTTGTACCACCTCGGCGTAGTGGCAAGGCTAAAACCTTAACCTCACACCGACCTCGGAGAAAAACGGGAGAAATCCCTTACCGTTACATTTCGATACTACACTGGTACCACTGTTGGTGAGTTACATGATCTCTTTATCCGCGAGGCTAGTTCTTATATATGGCGTGACATAGCTTTGGATAGAGATATATGGAAAAAGGTCTCTGCTAAGAATGCTATGTACGAGCATCTAAGGGTAAATTATATTTTATGTATATTTCATATATTTATTTCTAATTGCTTGTTAAGTAACTTTCTAACTTTATTTTTATTTTTAGCCGTATTTGATATTCAAGGGGTGATGGAAGACCCACAGAGCAATGCAGGTTAAAAGAAGGCCTTGAACATATGCTTTCTACTTGTTACAGAGGCCGCAAAACAGATGCCAAAACACATTTTCTTAGTGTAGGAGGGTATGATGATATAGAGAGAGCTAGAGCCACCCCTCCTGAAGCTATGTCCGAAGAAAATTGGAATAAGTGTGTTGAATTTTTCACGTCCGACAAGCTTAAAAAGCGTTCAGAACAAAATAAGTTAAATCGTGCAAAATAAGTCATCAAAAATCATGGTGGGAGAAGTTCATATAGTAGCACATGCTACAAAAAAGTAAGGGCTCGTTTGTTTTTTAAGTGATTAGACGTCTAATGTCTTATTACATTTGTTTAATAAAGAGATGATGTTAAATTTCTATTGACCAAATTAGAGATCAGAGACTATTAAGATATTAGACATTAAATCAAACAAGGCCTAAGTCACAATTAAGAATTATGTAAATATATACATGCATATGTATGTATGTTAATGTTTTTAAAGTATAATCTAAGTTTTAATGTTAAACTGAATATAAATCGAGTCCAAGTTTATCGTGATGCTCATGTCAACAAACAAGGGCAATTCGACTCACCATTAGCCAAGGAAAATTATGTAAGTTTTTAGTTATTCAACTTAATGTTGATGTTTAATTCTTCAATGTGAAATACATTATTGTTTTTTGCTTTAAATTTAAGAGTATACAAATTTATTTAATCATCTTTATGAAATACAAAATTCCTTATTGCGTGAGATTGGTGCCCAGTCGACGAGGTAGGCATTTTTGAGAAGGTATTGGGCTCTAGACGGGGACATATTAAAGGAATTGGATATAAACCTTCTGGGATGTCGACTTCCAGTCAAGGATATACCCAATCATCACGCCCTACCGAGGTAACTTATTTACCAAATGCAACACACACACACACACACACATATATATATATATATATATATATATATATATATATATATATATATATATATATATATATATATATATATATATATATATATATATACTTGTAATTGATGATCATAGGCCGACAGAGTCAAAATTACTTGTAGTTTGTTGATATAAGTCATGTATACTTATACTAGTAAACGGTCATATATATAGTTGGTGTTTTGTTACTATAGTATTTCAGTTACGTTATTTGTAACGAGTCAAAATTGAAATGCGTCATATATAGTAATGGATTGATATAACTCATATATACTTGTAAAGGATTGATATTGATAATCATAGGTTAATATGAGACACATTCGCTTGTTATTGCTTGTAATTGGTTGAAATGTGTCATATATACTTGTAATGGATTGATATTGATAATCATAGGTCAATATGAGACACATTGGCTTATTATCGCTTGATATAGATGATATATACTTGTAAATGATGATAATGGTCGATATGCATTATATTTAGTTGTAATTGGTTAAAATGTGTCATATATACTTGTAATGGATTGATATTGATAATCATTGGTCAATATGAGACACATTGGCTTATTATTGCTTGATATAGATGATATATACATGTAAATGATGATAATGGGTAGATATGCATTATATTTAGTTGTAATTGGTTGAAATGTGTCATATATACTTGTAATGGATTGATATTGATATTGATAATCATAGGTCAATATGAGACACATTGGCTTATTATCGCTTGATATACATGATATATACATGTAAATGATGATAATGGGTCGATATGCATTATATTTAGTTGTAATTGGTTGAAATGTGTCATATATACTTGTATTGGATTGATATACATTATATTTACCTATAATGGATTGATATAGCTCATATATACTTGTAAAGGATTGAGATACATTATATTTAGCTATAATGGATTGATATAACTCATATATACTTGTAAACGGTCATATATATATGGTTGGTGTTTTGTTACTTTAGATGATATATAGTTGGTGTTTTGAAATGTGTCATATATACTTGTAAACGGTCATATATATAGTTGGTGGTTTGTTACTTTAGTATTTTAGTTATGTTAGTTTGTTCTTTTAGCTTATATATAAGTTGCTAATATAGTTGTTTATTTTCTAGCCGGATAATGTAGATGTGTTTCTTGGAAACCCAACGTTTAGATCAGCACTTTCTTTCTGATATGATAAAGTCATTTTCGTCTCAAAATGGCATGGGAAGCGAGGAGGGTCAAGATCAAGATATGGGGAACGAAGATAATGAAGACGATGAAGATAATGACGAGTAGTTAGCTAGTTTAATGTGTAACAAACAATTAAACGGGTTATATGGATTTTGTAGTTGATGAATGTTTTGTATATATGAAATTTATGAATTATTGTTTATAGGTTTATTAAATTATAAACTGCAAAAAACAATTAAAACAGGTTTTTATGGAATTTTTAAAAAAAATTAAAAAAAAAAGATCAATAGCGGCGACACTATTAGCGGCGACATAGAGTAATAGCGGCGACACTATTAGCTGGGATAGTTCGAGCAATAGCGACAACATTATAGCGGCGACCTACTCAGCGACGACTTTTCGTGGTTTTAGGGGCGACGTTTTTCGCCCCTAATACCCTTATTTCTTGTAGTGAATAGCTAAGATGTGTGGTTAAAAAGTGGTTCCTTTTATTCCTATTATTCCCCCTTTTTAATTAAAAAAAGTAATGGATTACACATTGTTCCATTCGAAAAAATTGAAAATCTGTTGGTTAAAATTTTTCGTTTGGAAATATTAAAAAATTACGGTAATCCATTATGTTTTTCAAAACTAAAATAACCACACTATTTATTTATGATCTAAACTTCAATGTGGATGGGTTCGACAATTTTCCTGATCGAAAAAGAAAAATATTAGAATAGCTGTAGCTATTTTAGTTAAGGGTTCGTCGTTTTTTTGGATCGTAAATACATAGTGGTAGCAACTTTGTTTTGAAGAATTAAATTACTTGTAGTTTTATATACTCAAAAAAAATAAAATTGGTATGTATCATACTTTTATCCATTCGAAATGATTAAATGTTAAATGAAGTTATTTTTCGTTCGTAAAATTAAAAATCAAAATGGAACCGTTCGGAAAAAATCGGAGAAGTTCGTCTTCTTTTATAAAAAAATTAGAAACTCAAAATAGTTCATATAACAATGCTGAATAGACATTATATTATATGATATATAATCGATAATAAATAACGGTAATGTTAAAGTAAATAAATAATTTAAAGTAAATATAAAAAGTAATTTTAAATCATACGAAAATTTTAAAATCATAAATAAATAGTTTTAATGTAATTAAAAAATGTTCAATAATAATAATAATAATAATAATTATTAAAATATGAATGGGGACTTAATCAAAAAAGTTTTATACTTTGATAGTTTATTTACAAAATAGATTAAGCACGGTAACCTGCTTAGCCGGTTGCAAGTTTCCTTTGGACTGATTTTATGAGTTTTAATTGGTTTAAGGACTTATCATAAAAAATGAAAGGGGGACTTAATCGAAAATCTTTTATACCTTTAGGGTTTTTTTGCATAATTTTCTCATATAGATATTATTATATAATTGTATTACATATATTAAAATTATATATTATATAATTGTATTACGAGTGTGTGTGTGTATGGGTTCATTTAAGAACCTATCTTTTCATGAGAACTTGACAACCATAGAGTAATTTTGGAAAAACAAAATTTTATCTCCCCTATTTATATATATTCTTTTTTTTCTTCATTTCTCTTTCATTTCAACCTTAAAAAAAAATTTTGTCATCTTCCCTCTCTCTCTGTCTCTCTCTCTCTCTCTCTCTCTCTCTCTCTCTCTCAACCCTAGGAACCTTCATTGTGGTCGCGCCATTGCCACGATTTCGAAGCCACGATGATCTTTTTTCTTCTCATTTATATCTCTCATGATTTGGTAGACGGATGGTCAAGAAATGACGATTTGGAAGTCGAATAGTCAAGAAATGAATATTAGATCTAGAATGAATGTAATAGTTATATACATGCATTTTTTGTTAAAAAAATATTTTGAATGTGATTCACTAGATTTGAATGGTAATTTTTTTGTTTAAAACTGGCTTTTGATGTATTTTGTATAAGTTGTATACCAAGTGTTTGATAAAATGTCTAAATTAATTTTTTTTTCTATTTCAATTCGTCCGCGATATTCTACATAGTTTACACGATACTCTACATAGAGTATGTGATACTCTTATTAGAATTCTTGGTATCTACATAGATTACGTTCATGGTCGTTAGGGTTCTGTTTCCTAATGGTTGTGTCTTTCATGGTTCTGCGTCTTTATGTATTCTATGTATATTTTGTTTGTATTTTTATATAGAATATATGATACTTTATATACAATAAATAGTATTCTATACATAATTGATTGTAGCTAGTTTATATCTATGTAAAATATTGTTATTGTTGTGCTAGTTAATTTGTTATTGTTGTACTATATATAATACATTATACTCTACATAGAATACATGATAATCTACATAGAAAACGTTTACCTGGAAATTTGTTAAAATTGTGTTTTAGGTGTATTTCTACATAGAATACATGATGATCTACATAAAATACGTTCTCCAGTTGATTTGTTAAAAGTTGTGTTTTTGGTGTATTTATACATAGAATTCATGACCCTCTACATAAAATAAGTTCTCCAGCTAATTTGTTATAGCTGTGTTTTTTTTTTTGTGTATTTCTACGATGAAACACAATACTCTACATAGAATACATGATAATCTATATAGAATACGTTCAACAGTTTATTTGTTATTGTTGTATCTATATTGCATACATATCATTCTATGTACAATATTGTTATTGTTATACTAGTTAATTTAATTTTATATAGAATATATGTAATGTATAGGAAACACAACATCTTATAAATATTATGAATAGTGATGTTAATCTATAAAAAATATTTAATATCATATAACATTTTATATATATATTACATAATATTTCTGTATAGAATGTGTTCAATATTTAGCAGTAAAATAATTTACTATACTAAAAAATACATTTTTTTTTATAAAAAAACGTTTTTAATTAAAAAAAACAATTCTCATGAAGAAGAGACAAAAAGATAAAAAATTGACAAAAAGAGACAATTTTCAGATTTTTTTTCCTTCAAAAATACCATTTGCACATCTTTTCAAGATTCCCCACTGTCAAAAATCTAAATAATTACAAGAATGTCATTGTCAAATTTTAGCGATAGATCTTCTTGATCTAAAGTCTACAAATAGTTCCTAGGTTCTCATGACACTTAAGGTTTTCAAAAGAGTCATTCCCTCTATGTACATATGTGTATACATATGAACATATGTATACACATATAGATATGTATATATTTATATATATAAATGTGTGTGTGTATTGAAGTTCAATCGAGAGCTTTTATGCATTTAGATTCCTTTAGGAACTTTCATGAATCTTATAATCCTTCAAAAGTGCATTAAAGGTATTTAGGGAATAATTTAATTAATTTTTTAAAATGGTTGAAAGATAATTAGGGGATTTGAAGTAAGTAACTAAATCATCACATTAAACAAATTCTATATTTATCTCCCTCTTTCTCTCTCCTTCCCCTCTCTCTCTATATCTCCATCTCTCCTTTTCTCTAGACTACCACCACCAACATCTCATTCTCTAGACTACCACCACCACCATCTCATTCTGTATCTCCTCACATTAAACCGATGATGAACACACGAAAATGAACATGCAGATGTGTTGTTTCAAATCGTGAAGAAGATTCATGTTTAGAATTAAAGATGATGCATGGTCGGGAATGTTATGATGATGTTTAGTTTTAAATCCGGATGAACACGAAGACGAACGATGATGCATGACAACCGATAATGAACATGATGAACGATGCATCACAGCGACAACTCGATGCATAGAGAGATGATGAACATGGTTGATGAACGATGAACATGATAATGATGAACGATGATGATGCATAACAGCAGTAACACGATGCATAGATGAATTAGTTTTTCCATTTATACAACTTAGTTTTTCCCGCCTAATTTTCCTAATTTACTTTTTCCATTTATACAACTTAATTAATTCAAATAAATTAAGTTAACTACAATAATCACTTTTTTTCTATTTTATTCCTTGTAACATAACTATGTTAATTCATATTTTATTTTAAAGTATTGTAAACTTAAATAACAAAAATTATGTTAAATCATTAATATCATTATATTTTAATATTTTATTTTAATACATGCTAAATTAATTATTTAAATGTGTCCTTCCAAAAATTTTTTCCTTTAAAATTTTCTTACAAACTCTTATTTTAATTTATTTCTTTATATAATTAATATATATTTTTATTTAAAGTATCCCCGTAATACGTGGATCAACAAACGTGTTATATATAAATGAGTAAATAATATGTCACTTGTCGTGTTCTCATTTGATTTTTCATGTGTCATGCTCTCCTTTTATCATTACATTTACTAAATTTAATTTATATTTTGAAGCAAATCAATTCTAATCAAAACTAATCTTAATAAGTAACTAACTAAAGTTAAATAAATTCTATTATTCTTAAAATAACAAAAGTATTATATCATAGGTAGTTATAAATATTTTGTTTTTATATTAACCCGTGTAATACATGGGTATTAATCTAGTATGTGTGTGTGTGTGTGTGTGTGTATATATATATATGGGATCATTGCAGAACCTTAATTTAGTGTAGAACCGTAGAACCAATATCGTCCATAGATTAGATTAATCTAATGGTCTTGATTAAAACCATAAAGTTTGGAATTAGTGAAAAAAAGATTGACATTAGTGATTTTTTAATTCTGGGTAAAAAAGGAATAGATTGGAAATAGCAAAAAGATTGGCATTAGTAAAATAAATATCCTTTTTCTTTAAATTAAAATAACATTAATATGATTAATTGTTAAATCAAAAAAATTATACCATAAAAACGAGAATTTTATACTCTTTAAAACGAGACCGGTCATGATATATTTTTTTCAAAAATTTTTTACGTGTTTATTTTTCGTAAAAAAAAAATTACTCAGACCACCATGCAATGTAGCATGGCGGTATCATTCAATGTCGAATGACTGCTTAATATCGTATATTCAACGTCGATGCAACACTGCATGTACATTCAAAATTAATAGAACCAAAATAATGGTCAAAATTAGTAGTCAAAAGTTGGTTGATCTAATGAGAACATTAATGACATATTTTTTTCAAAAAAATTTTACGTGTTTATTTTTCGTAAAAAAAATATGAGCAGACCACCATGCAATGTAGCATGACCGATATAATTCAATGCGATGCAACACTGCATTACATTCAAAATTAACAAAACTAAAATAATGGTCAAAGTTACTAGTCAAAAGTTGGTTGATTTATTTAGAATAGTAATGATATATTTTTTTCGAAAAAATTTTACGTGTTTATTTTTCGTAAAAAGAATATCAGCAGACCACCATGCAATGTAGCATGACCGATATAATTCAATGTGATGCAACACTGCATGTACATTCAAAATTAACAAAACTAAAATAATGATCAAAGTTAGTAGTCAAAAGTTGGTTGATTTAATTAGATAAGTAATGATATATTTTTTTCGAAAAAATTTTACGTGTTTATTTTTCGTAAAAAAAATTACTCAGACCACCATGCAATGTAGCATGGCGGTATCATTCAATGTCGAATAGCTACTTAATATCGTATATTCAACGTCGATGCAACACTGCATGTACATTCAAAATTAATAGAACCAAAATAATGGTCAAAATTAGTAGTCAAAAGTTGGTTGATTTAACGAGAACAGTAATGACATATTTTTTCCAAAAAATTTTACGTGTTTATTTTTCGTAAAAAAAAAAATCAGCAGACCACCATGCAATGTAGCATGACCGATATAATTCAATGCGATGCAACACTGCATCTACATTCAAAATTAATAAAACTAAAATAATGGTCAAAGTTAGTAGTCAAAAGTTGGTTGATTTAATTAGAATAGTAATGATATATTTTTTTCGAAAAAATTTTACGTGTTTATTTTTCGTAAAAAGAATATCACCAGACCACCATGCAATGTAACATGACCGATATAATTCAATATGATGCAACACTGCATATACATTCAAAATTAACAAAACTAAAATAATGATCAAAGTTAGTAGTCAAAAGTTGGTTGATTTAATTAGATAAGTAATGATATATTTTTTCGAAAAAATTTTACGTGTTTATTTTTCGTAAAAAAAATTACTCAGACCACCATGCAATGTAGCATGGCGGTATCATCCAATGTCGAATGGCTACTTAATATCGTATATTCAACGTCGATGCAACACTGCATGTACATTCAAAATTAATAGAACCAAAATAATAGTCAAAATTAGTAGTCAAAAGTTGGTTGATTTAACGAGAACAGTAATGACATATTTTTTCGAAAAAATTTTACGTGTTTATTTTTCGTAAAAAAAATATCAGCAGACCACCATGCAATGTAGCATGACCGATATAATTCAATGTGATGCAACACTGCATGTACATTCAAAATTAACAAAACTAAAATAATGATCAAAGTTAGTAGTCAAAAGTTGGTTGATTTAATTAGATAAGTAATGATATATTTTTTTCGAAAAAATTTTACGTGTTTATTTTTCGTAAAAAAAATTACTCAGACCACCATGCAATGTAGCATGGCGGTATCATTCAATGTCGAATGGCTACTTAATATCGTATATTCAACGTCGATGCAACACTGCATGTACATTCAAAATTAATAGAACCAAAATAATGGTCAAAATTAGTAGTCAAAAGTTGGTTGATTTAACGAGAACAGTAATGACATATTTTCTCGAAAAAATTTTACGTGTTTATTTTTCGTAAAAAAAATATCAGCAGACCACCATGCAATGTAGCATGACCGATATAATTCAATGCGATGCAACACTGCATGTACATTCAAAATTAACAAAACTAAAATCATGGTCAAAGTTAGTAGTCAAAAGTTGGTTGATTTAATTAGAATAGTAATGATATATTTTTTTCGAAAAAATTTTACGTGTTTATTTTTTGTAAAAATTTTTTTTTACCTAGACCTTCATTCAATATATTTTATACAGATCATTCAATGTCGAATTACAGTTTATATCACACATTCAACACTGCATGTACCTTCGATATTAAAAGAGTCAAAAATGGTCAAAGTGGACAGTCAAACTTGGTAGGCTACTATTAATTCAATGTTAATTGCATAATTACCATCTTATCCCTAGTGTTATATAATAATCTAATGGTTTAGATTGGTTCTATAGTTCTGCACTAAATTAAGGTTCTGCAATGATCCCAACCCTATATATATATATATATATATATATATATATATATATATATATATATATATATATATATATATATATATATATATATAAGTTGAGTCCATGTTATAAATGCTCATGCCATAAATTGTAATATTTATTGATTGAACTAAATATTGATTTATTATATTATCGATTAAACTTAATTGAAAAATAAGAGATAAAGGAACTATATAATTTTAATAAATTTTTTACATTGAAACTAATTATTTCTCTAATATTAGACAATTTTATGTTAATAGTAATAAAAACGTATGTCACTTCTCTCAACCTTATTATATTGCTTTCATGTTAAATAACTTTATGTTAATAATTGTAAAAGTCTTTCGTGTCTACTATTGACATTATATATTATTTTTTAATTATTTTAATAATATCTAAAAGTTCCAATGATGTCGTAAATATATAAATTCACGTCCTAATTTCGATGGAACTAAATATTGTTTTACTATATTCAAATTAAATAATAAAATATGAATGAACGTAATAAACTTTTCACTTTCTCTTACCTTATTACTATTTATTATAATTTATTTGTTTTAATTTATCTTAAATATAAATTAATCCGGTCTTTGTCTATAAATTACAAAACTACATGGGATTTAGTTGTCTTACAAGCACCTTTTATATCAAAATCAAAAGGAATAGAAATACTAACACAATGTCAAAACAAGAATTGCATACAGTTTTTATTAATCAATAAGGGAAACGGTCCAA
Organism: Centrapalus pauciflorus; assembly: GCA_020465985.1. NCBI lineage: Eukaryota > Viridiplantae > Streptophyta > Magnoliopsida > Asterales > Asteraceae > Centrapalus > Centrapalus pauciflorus. Next base: position 164,753 of record JAANYP010003483.1, on the reverse strand, counting down.
AAAGTGGTGATGTATCGCAAATTAGATGTCAATGACATTCATGAGATACAAATGGGCATGAATTTTGTTTTTTATGGTAAGAAGATAAAATAATCATTTTCATTATTATCAATATAAGATTGCAAGACCATGTAAGCATGTCTTTTTGTTATGAAAATATAATGCCCTAAAAAAAACAATATTGCTTATTGTTTTAGTAAAAAGTTACATGAAGTATGATCTATGATTCATGTGAGAATTCTGATTTACTTTGCTATCAAATAAAAGATCAATTTTGAATCATGAAAAACAACACTTACACAATTGAGTTTCATGGGTCCGCCTATGCGCGAAAAAAATCATACATTGTCGATTTTGTTATCTATTATACTTTTCATATGACCAACTTTAAAAACATTAAACACACATCAAAATGTACTTAATTGTAAAAATTTCATTTTCTCACTTTTATTTAATATTTCACACATTTAAGTGACATCGATTAAGTCCCCCATTAATTATGTTGTTGTTATTATTATCGATAATCTTTAAACTATAATAAAACTATTTATTTCAATTAGTACATCCAACAAGGAACACCACTTATTATTTCAATAACGCATAATAACATTAGCATAACATCTAAAACTCACAGCAAATAGAAGTTGATGCCAAAGCTCAATAAAAGCAAAAATAAAGTCCAAAAATACAAAATATTCAACAAAAAACATGCAAAAAATACCTCCAAATAATAATGGAGGTAAGGTATTATTAACATTAGAAATTAATATGAAACTATCATTACATTATCAATTCCCTTAGCGACACACATGAATTTTTTGAAGTCGTTGTATGCAATCATGCCATGGTAACCAAGGTGAAGTATATGGCCAAGGTGAACTCGATTGTTTGGGTTACAGAGGCTTACTAGCTACCTTGAACTTAGAGGATTTGAAAGAACTTATAGCATTGGTTGTTGCTAACCTCTCAGAAATTGAAGCAATGCTTGAGTTACGTAAGAGCGGGGTTCCTCCTGTAGCACGAAAACAGGTAGTTAACGTCACAACTGACAATATGGGAGCAGGGGAGGCTGTAGGTAGCTATGTACTGAGGAGTGGGTACAGAAAGCCAGACCATTGGTTGAGAACTTTGGAGCTTTGGATGTAGGAAAGGCTGGTATTGGCAATGAACCATTGGGAGCTTTGGATGGCGGAGTGGTTGTAGGAAGTTATGTACCAGTGGTAGAAAACAATGAAGCTTTAGATGGAGGAGTGGCTGTAGGAGGTTATGTATGGGTGGTAAATAGCTATGGAGCTTTGGATGGAGGAGTGGCCGTAGGAGGTAATGTACCAGTGGTAGAAAACTCTAGAGCTTTGGAAGGATGAGTGACCACGAAACCTGTACTGGAATGTAATAAAGTTAAATCAAGTTAGAGAGAAATTGAGGAGAAAGGGGATAAAATTAGATCACTTGTAAAAGCAAATCTCACATAGAAAGCGACAGATTTGAAGCTAAACTAACCAAATCAATTTGAAGCTAGAATAACCAAATTTTTAACATGAGAAATTAAATTGAAATTATCATTACCTTATCAATTCCCTTAGCGACACGCATGAATTAGTTAAAGTTGTTGTATGCAATCATGCCATGGTAGCCAAGGTGAAGTATATGGCCAAGGTGAAGTCAGATTGTTTGGGTTACAGAGGCTTACCAGCTACCTTGAACTTAGAGGATTTAAAAGAACTTATAGCATTGGCTGCTGCTAACCTCTCAGAAATTGAAGCAATGCTTGAGTTACGTAAGAGCGGGAAATGCTGCAGATGACAATGGACCATTGGTAGATTTGGATGGAGGAGTGGCTGTAGGAGGTTATCTACCAGTGGTAGAAAACTCTGGAGATTTGGATGGATGAGTCATGAGTGGCCACGAAACCTGTACTGGAATGTAATAAAGTTAAATCAAGTTAGAGTGAAATTAAGGGGAAAGGGGATAAAATTAGATCACTTGTATAAGCAAATCTCACATAGCAAGCAACAGATTTGAAGCTAAACTAACCAAATAAATTTTAAGCTAGAATAACCAAATTGATTTGACACAAATGTCACTTAACGAGCAACATATTTGTTGAATAAATACAAAACCAACAAATTTAAAACTAGAATAACCAAATAGACACTTAAAAATCATAACCAATGGTTAACATGAATAATATTAGATCTCATGTATAAACAAATCTCACTTTATTATGCCATACACATTATCATTAAGTATACCATAACCGTTGAAAATCAGCAAGAAAACTAAAAAAGTACTTCAGATTTGAGCACCAAAGCACATGTTGAGATCAAGCTTTTGAGCCATAACTTTGTGTGCAAGTGTGTGCGTGTCTAGTTGTCCTTAAGTCTGGATCTTGAAAAGTCATCAAACTATTAAACCAAGCTCAAAGCCTAATTAGGTTCTCAATATTACAAGTACTGCTTGAGGGCTTATGTTTTAGCCGCATGTGGATATATCAACAATAGACTGATACGCACCTATAGATAGTGAAGTCTGTCGGTTTATCCTAGTAATTATAACATAAAACTGACAAAGACATTTCATCAAACAATTGGGGTGGAATGCAGATGATGCTTTCAATAGAAAAATAGTCTTATTCTAAAAAATGGGGGGTTGAAACTGTTTTTGCAGTGGTGTACCCGGTCTTTTTTCAACTATTTTATTTATTAATATGACTTTATAAAAGTCAAACATAAAAATAATCACCAATCAACAAATCTATGAACCAAATGTTCAGTGTTTGTATATGTGCATCGAACATCAATGGAATACAAGAGCAAACAAAAACCCATATCGAACACAAAAATTTGATTGAAGTTATTTCTCACATCGAATATAGAATCAAACACAAAAATCGATTACAAAATGCATCATACACAAAATAGGGAGAAAAGACGAGTGTTGGTGCACGAATATAGATTTAAGAAAGACAGTGATAGCAATAGAGAGAGACATGAGGAAATATGCAAGGTTAAAGAGGAGAGAGAGGCGAGGAAATTTTTTATTTCTAAGGTAATTAAGTAGTGCTCCAAATGAGTAGAACTCTGCTTAATTAACTTAGGCAACACCAAGCTCTATAGCTTGACAGGCTTTCAATGTGCAAGCTCGAGCTTAAATGAGGCACTTAAATTGAGCTCTAGCTCATATCAAATATTTGGAATATATCTATAAATAATATTGGATCCCTAAACTCATCTATGAGTAACCTTCTAGACATTTATCTTGAACTCAAACTCATAAAAACTTTACTCGTTTACAACTATATCTAGTAATACATTTATAAGGCTCGAAAAACATAAGATCTTGAATCAAGAGAATAAAAGCTCGAGCTCAGCTTTAGGAAGAGGATTTGCAAAACAAACACTAGTAATAACTAAACCCACACCTTGATTAGTTCACTATATGAATGACCACCATGTCTAGAGATTAAAAAAAAACTATTAACAGTGTACCACTTCCTCAAATTGCATATAAAATCTAGAAATTAATGGAAACTTAATAAATGGAGAGATCTAATTAATTAAGCAAATACCTTTCATCCTCTTGATTCTTCTTATGTTTGTACATCGAGTTGATGCACAATCATCTAGTTACAAAGAAGAATCATTGTAGTTAATCGACCCCTTGATGCACTTCAAAAGAATCGAAGACATTTATATACTGCAATTTCATTATTCTGAAACTCAAGAACAGGTCGAATACATTCAGGACGATCAACCATGGATGGATGATCCACATCTCATATACAGATGTAAACCAAGATTTTTAACAAAACAAAAAAAAAAGAATCAATGTTTCCTGAGATTCTAAAAGTTGATCAAAACCGTTTTAAAACAAAACGTATAAAACAAAATCAATACCAACAGATATCACTTTGAATCCGGAAAATAAATCAACATCAACAAATGTAATCACATCTGATTTCACACAATATAATATCCATAGTTTATAGATGTCTACTAGAATTGAGATTCGAGCGCCGCATAGATCTGAAATTGGATATAGAAAATTGAAATCAAAGAAAAAACATTCAAAAACAAAAATAAATTCTGAGCCACAAAGAGTGCTTTGTTACACCAATTTAAAGGAAAATATATTGTATGAATTGCAAAATGGTCCTTAGAATAATTTCAATAAAAGCTTTTAATAAATATGTTGTTTTTATTGAATGTTGGTTATTAAATAAAAAACATTTTAAGAAAAATGGTAACTTCGCCTACCTAGCTATAAAGACGAGTTCATGTACTCACAAGAAAAAGATTGACGCCTTTAATGAGATTTAAGTCTATGCATGACAATGAAATTTAGGTATTAATGTAATATTGGGTTCATTGTCCATTGGGCTTTTAGGGTTTTGCATTCTAGGTAGGGTTTGTAGTCTAGATATAATGCTATGGTTATGTTTTCTATTCATTCAGTTATATTGTATTTTCTCTACTTGTGTTATTAAAGAAATTTAATCATTTGGTTATATCTATTTCATCATTGTATCAGAGCCGTGGTTCCTGATTTGTTGAGTTCTTGGTTTGTCGCACCCATTCACTATTAGGTTTGTCGTTTTGTTTCGTAACTTTCGGCCAGGTCTGCGCAGCCGTAGGAAAATCAACATTCTAGATTCGTTCACCATTTGATCATCACGATCTTTTGTGTGTAGGTTTGCAACATATGTAATGTCACTTTGACCGTTGGGATTTTTTATTCAAGCTTTGTATTTGGAGATCTGTTTGGAGATTTTCGGCCAGATTTGTGTAGTTATGGAAAAAATGCTTTTCTGACTTCATTAACCGTTGGATCGTCATGAATTTTGTACTGTTGCTTCTACACACTTATATCTTCAATCTCTTCTACACACTTATATCCTCAATCTCACTGGTGGGATCATCGATTGAACTTTAACCCTTTGAGTTATTAATCATTAAAAGTGAATGCAGTTTGAAATTGTGGATTTTTTCACACCGGTAGTAAAAATGAAGGTATGAGTTCTTAAACGTTAGATCGTTGTGATAATTAGACTATAGATTCAGAACACAATTACCATTACTTTGACCATTTGCACTATTTATATTGGGCTTTTGGTTCTTGATCATCGTACTTGTTTCGGAATTTTTCGTCATCAAATATGATTTATATTTGTCACAATGGTTACATTTGATCATTTGGTTATTGAGCAGCTTAATGTCAGCCTCTCCATCACGTTTGTCTTTTTCTAATTATTTGGGTATTCCTTCGTCCTTATGGATCTTAGATTCTGGTGCATCTCATCATGTCTCCTCATTTGTCTTCATTTGTTTCTTTATCTTTTGGTTCACTGTCATGTCAGCCTCTCCATCAGGTTTGTCATTGTCTAATTATTTGGGTATTCTTTCGTCTTTATGGATCTTAGATTCTGGTGCATCTCATTATGTCTCCTCATTTGTCTTCATTTGTTTCTTTATCTTTTGGTTTGCCTATATCAGCTAGTGGAACATCTATGTCATTGGAAGGTGTTGGTTCTGTTGTTACACATCATCTATCACTATCTGGTATGTATTATGCTCCAAAACTTGCCTTGAACCTTGCCTTGGTGAGTCAATTGTGTAAATCTGGTTATTTGGTCTTCTTTTCTGATAATGTTTGTTGTGTACAAGACCCACCTTCTTAGACAGTGATTGGGTCTTCTTTTCATTACTAAAAATGGCGTTGTGCAAGGTGTACCAATGAAGATCTTCCAATTTGAAGACAAATGTGTGCCTTGCAAGAAAGGGAAACAACACAAGAAGGCGCACAAGTCTAAGACTCAGAACTCAATATCCTCCACTTTTGATCTACTGCATATGGATCTTTTTGGTCCAATCAACAAGAGGAGTAAAGATGAAAGTTGGTATTGTTTGGTCATCACTGATGATTACTCACGATTTTCTTGGGTTTTCTTTTTAGTTACAAAGGACGAAACAGCGGACACGCTGATTGGGTTCTTAGACCAAATAGAGATCGCCTATATAAAAGGGTGAAGTGTATTAGAAGTGATAACGGAACTGACTTCAAGAATGTAGTAATGGAAACAAATTGGTGTGGCAGAACGAAAGAACAGAACATTGATTGAAGCATCAAGGACTACGCTTTCGGATTCAAAGCTTCCTACAATGTTTTCGGGGGAGACAGTGAATACCGCTTGTCACGTTTTAAATAGAGTCCTTACTGTCAAATCTCTGACAAAACCTGTTACGAGATTTTAAATAAGCGTCCACCAAATTTAACGGGTTTTGAACCATTTAGGGTGTCGTGTTCCTTGTTAAAAACTAAACATCAACCTAAGTTTGGTGAAAAGGCAGACGAAGGATACTTCCTAGGTTATGTCACAATTTCACCAATCAAGAGGGTTTTTAACCAAACTGTAGAAATTGTGTTTAACATCAATGTTACCAGTTATACGCATGAGCCCCAAATAGGTCCAGAATGATTATTTGATTATGACTCTGTGTTTAAATCATTTAACGTTCCTTTCAAGGAACTTTGGAGAATGACTTCTCAACCCTAAATCTTGAAGATCAGAAGGTAGAGTCTTTTCTAATTCAAGCATTCCTATGACATCTGAAGAAGAACAGTCGACAGAAGAAGAGTCCCCAACAACTGAAGAACCTTTATCACCAATTAATGTGAATCAGATAAATAGTCCAGCCTCAGAAGAAAATGATTACGAGGAGGATGTTCCGTTTGAAGTCACACCAACATTAGGAGAAATAGGATCTAATCTGGGTGACAATCTTGAGGTCGATGCAGTTGAAACATCGAAAGTACATAAGGATCATTCACTTGCACTAGTACAAAAATGACCTATGGTCATGGTTTTGTCCAAACTGCCTAGCCACAGTTTTTGTTATTGACGTGACTAAAGGGTCATATATGAACTTGTATTATTATGATAGCCACAGTTTATCTCAATAACTGTGACCATTGCAAATCACATTCAAACCTTAAGCCACAGTTTAACATAAGGATCGTGACAAAGACTTGTCACGGTTGCCACATTGTTACCAAATGTCATCGTTTGTCACAGTTATTTGTTTGATGTCTATAATAATCTTGTGATGGTTATTAACTGTGACAATAAATATGTATATGGTCACGAAAATCTCTTTCGGTGACCAAAGGGACACCCTGAAGTCTAATTGTATGAGTCTAAATTATATGGTGGAATTAGTCACATGAATAAACTGTGACAGAAGGCTAACTTATATGGTCACGATATTGCTTTGTGTGACCAAATGGTGGAGTTCATTAGCCACGTATGGTAAAAGAAAAACATTGTGACTATAAGTGTTTAATGGTCATGATTTAGTTCATTAAGTGTGTCCAAAAGTAAACAATTGTCATGAAATAAGAAAATTATTGTGACTATAAGTATTTTACAGTCACGGTTGAGTTTCTTATGAGGACATTATTGGGAATCCAAATGCACGAGTGAGAACTCGGAGTAATGTGAATATTGACACAGGGCTGTTATCGATGATCAAAGACTCTGAAGCGTTCCACACCTGTATCTACTTATGTTTCATTTCTCAAGTTGATCTGAAGAATATTCAAATGGCTCTAAAGGAAAATTCTTGGGTTGAAGCAATGCAGCAGGAACTCTCAAAGTTCAAGAAACTGCAAGTCTGGGAGTTAGTGCCTTTGCCTCGTGGAGAAGTTGCAATAGGGACCAATGGGGTCTTTAAGTGCAAAGAGACGATCGAGGCATTGTTACTCGAAACAAGGCAAGACTCAACCAAGAAGAAGGAATAGACTACAATGAAGTGTTTTCACCGGTAGCAAGGCTTGAAGGTATCCGACTGTTTCTCGCATTTGCATCCTTCAAAGGCTTTAAAGTTTATCAACTAGACGTCAAGAGTGCCTTCTTGTACGAGAAAGTGAAGGAACTGGTGTATGTCGAGCAACCGCCAGGCTTTACAGATCCTAAGTATCCGGACAAAGTATATAAATTGGACAAAACTCTGTATCGGTTAAAACAGGCACCCAGCGCTTGGTACGAGACACTATCTACTCATCTCTTGGAAAATGGGTTCGAGAGAGAGCGTATAGAAAGTACACTATTCATTAAGTGGAAGAATGATGATTTTCTGCTGGTACAATTCTATGTTGTGAGACCCAAGATTTCTCAAAGGTCTCAAGTCTAGGCCCAGTAGCAATGCAATATCAATCAGGAAACTAAGATAAAATTAACAATTGCGGAAATAAAGTTAATTACAAACAGAGACAAAATTTAAGTAGCAAAGTACAAACATCTAGACTATTACACCAAATCACATAATATAAACTAAACCCGAACCCCAAAGCTCTATTATCATCCAAATACCAAGATGTTGAAACAGGTTCTAATGCACTTCAAGTTCTTTCAGATTCCTGACCTATGTACTAGGTCCAGCCAATCCTTTGCCGTTACCTGAAAAATAATGCAACAACGGGTAAGCTTATTTGCTTAGTGAGAATGTAGAATTTCACATATAACATGCAATTATGAACGCGGAAGCACATGCACTGCACTCGGCTCATGCACGGCTCAGCTCTATATGCACTGCACTAGGCTCATGCATAGCTCAATCTCGAAGGTCATTGGCCAATTAATGCTCTTTTGATGCGCGACTTTGCTCAGCTCCCAGTTATAAAACTGTTGTTGCTCTTGAGACTTTTAGACAATTTCATAAGGAATGCTCGGATGATGATAAATCCATACACACGCATCATTAGTGGGGATCAGCCACGTACTGGGCTAGCTACCAGTAAAAGCTTTATATGGATATCATCAGAATGCTCAGCTCTAGCTACCCTCTGTGCTTTCATCACGTAAATCAGCACATCATAAGCCTAACATTAACCCAACACTGAGCAATAGTGATGGAGTTAAGCTTAACAATCGAATGACTCATCAATGAAATAGATTCTGGTAGAATAAATGCTCAGCTCAACAAATCATAGTAAATATACTATGATAATATAAATCAATAAGCTCAAGATCAGAATGCCAACAAAATAAGGATCATGCAACAAAAGTCTCAATTCACATAATATGCAGTTAAAGTGAAATCTACAACTCACAGTTACTGGCTATTTGTGCTCTTTTAGTTTCTGGCTCTGGCTCAGTTGCTCACAATCTGTAGTGGATTAGAACCACAATCTGACTTATGTCAGTCTTTCAGTTGCTCATCATCTTGCTCGTTGCTCAATCTGTTATTAATATCATTTCTGATATTTATTAGCTCTTATATCATCTGAATAATATATATTCAGTGTTCATCATTTATGCTCAAGATTCATTCATTGGTCTTTGATCTCACAATCTTATATTTTGATCATATTATCATCAATCTCATAAATCTTATCAGAATCTTTCTATTCTTTGTCAGTAATAATCTCAAAGTCTTATAAAGTTACATTTCTGAAATCTGATCATATATGATCGTGCACATAATCATGTGATTTCTAATTGATGGTATTTCTTAATTTTATAGATCTTGATTTCTATATTTGATCATTCATATTTATATAAGGAATTCTGTTGTATATATTTTAAATTATAAAAACCACATCCGGATTAGGACCATCCGAATTCGGATCACCCGGATTCGATTCTGGCATCCGAAATGGTTCATCCGAACTGGGACTATCCGAAATGAGCCATCCGAACTCGGGTTATCCGAGTTCGGATCACCTTCCGTTCGAAATGGTACTTCATCCAAAATAGCCAAGATATCTGAATTTAAGTATTTTTGTCCGAAGTACAGATCCGAAATGGGGCTGTATCCGAATTCGGTCTCATCCGAATTCGGATCCCATGTCTTCATAATTTTCCAGAAATTGTTCTTGGTGTTCATCTTTTATACTTACGGATTTTTCATAAAAATTCCCAAAAATCCATTTTATCTACATGCAACTTAACATAAAGTTGTATTATCATTATTTGGTTGATTTTATACTATTTTCCTTATCGATAACACACTATTATGACCAAGATCATCCAAAATATGATATTTTGCCAAGAACACATTTTCATCAATAATTCCGATTTCATCACATTTTGGATGATCCAACCCATGATTTTAGTTTCCATCACTTTTATTATCTTAAATTCATTATAAACTAGTAAAATTTTACACATGCAACAACTAAATCTCATATTTTAATTCTTTGGTTTCGGTTTCACACAAAACCGAACCGAAATCTTAAAATCTTGAAATTTAATCAAGAATTACCTCTAAATCTTGTTGCTTGATGGTGATTGTTGCTTCTTGTAACCTTCAATTGTCTTAAATCTTCATTTAATAGCAAAATTATGGAGTTCTTGAAGGAGTTGTGAAGAATCCGTGAGGTAGAGAGAGAGTAGAGAGAGAGAGTTAAAATCTTAATGATGTGTTAATTGCTATTAATTGGAGATTTTATATATCATTTTATATATTTGTGTATTTAACCCACTAAACTTTTGTATTTTACTTATCTTTTAATTTAATCATATTTAATAATTTCATAAGACAATTATAATTTAATTTAATAATCTTTATCTAAATTAAATTACATAACTTATAATGTAAGTAAATTTACATTATTTGTATCAAAACCAAATAAAAGATTTAGATAAAAACTAGGTTGTTACAGATGGGCTCCACCACGCACAAACTTCGTCCTCGAAGTTAGATATGTTCGAACAGACTTGGATAGATAGCTTTTATGATATCTCTTAATTCCCAAGACTGATACAAACTTTTGTGGTGTTTCCACTGAACGAGCACCATCTGTATTTCATATCTTTTTATTTCTTTGAAATTCTCAAGCACAAGAAACTCAAGTTTCTCTTTGGAGTCATATTTAATTCAATGTTTCGCTATTATGTAATTGTCGATGATTATTTTAGGAATTTCTGAATTATTATTCATACTCTTAATATATATGAGCTTTATGTTTTACGCCATAATCAATCCAGATAATAACTCAATATATAAGTTAGCTCATATATCTCCTTCATTTGATCTTGAGCCAGTTATGGCTTTTTAAATCTCTCATCTGTATTGTAAAATTTCATTTGTTATCTTATGCAATCACATAAGAGATTTTTTTAAGATTTCTGATTATCAGTTATATATTCATTTTGTGGACTTTTGAGATTTAACTTTATATCTCTTTTCAATTTAACTTGCAGCTCAATATACATAACAATTTGCTCATATCTCTTTTCATTTGCTCTTGAAATAGATACAGAGCTTTTCGGAAGTCTGAAATCTGTATTTTTATGTTTCATTTATTGATGATGTTTCAATCATCAATCGCTAAACTGATTTCTGATTATGTTGTCTTGTTATGAAGACTTATAATTTTCTTCGCTTTATCAAACAAATAATATCTATCCTCCGGCGCAACAATCGGAGTCAACTCTTTATGTAGCGACTTCACCTCACCTACCTTGGTCTCAATTTGCGCTGCCATATCCGCCAAATCTTTTATGTATGCAGTCTCTCGAGAAGTAAAATCCTCCAAGAAGATCGAATGTTAGAAGCCAAGAATGAGAGTTTGAGGCAAAATGTTTGAAATGTTGTATTTAGAGCTTGTCGAACAAAACAGAAGTTATAATCGATCACATTTTCTTCGCAACGATTTCAACAGTTGATGAATATTTCAGGCAATTCAAAATATGATCAAGAACTTGAAGTGATCATACACTTTCAAATCTTGCAGCAAATAGGAACATTTAACGACATGGAAAACAAATGCGTTACAGAATCGAATTCCAAGGAACAAGTTGATAGAAATCGACAATTTACTTAGGTTTTCTTGATTTGATTCGTGAGACATAACGACAGATTCTTATTATTGAAGTCAGATCTCGAGTTACCAGGGTTCCAAAACCGTCTCCACGACTATTTACATCATCTTCTACTTTATCGTCATCACCTTCCTCTATTAGTTTACTGTGCAATTCGATCAAGAGGCTTTGACAAAGCAATAACCTTTGGTTATGTTTAATTATATGAATAGACTTAGGTTTAACTTTTCATTAGTGAATTTCTGAATTTATATTACTTTACTCTTTTGGCGAAAGTTTTTATTTAATGCACAATTAAGTGGAATAGGAATTCCATTTTAGATATCTCACTAGTCTCGCGTCGACACAGTGAGAATCCACTCTTATATTTATTTTGGCATATACGGGCATTTCATTGACCATTTATGGCCAATCGCGTGTCTTTACAAAATTTCAGTTTATTCCCTTGCAACTCTCGCTTTGTGCTTCTGAATTCTTTGATTTCAATTCAAGTTGTCATTGGGTGCTTAATTACTTGATTCAAATACTATTCTCATTAATTATTTATTGGATCAGCAACTTCTACCTCTGTCTCATTATAAGACATGCTGTAATCATTCAGATTACAAGGATTTACGAAGTAGCTTGTGTTTAGGATTAAATTTCGATTTCTTAGAGCTTTTGAATCATATACGATTCAAATTACAATACCTATATTGTTTATAGGTATAATTTCTGATTAGGAAAGTATCTGTATCATAACTTCAACTGATACAACCCATATGTCATCCGCATTATTCACTATCGATGACAGGGTTATACAGTTTACTCAGTATTTACTTTTGGAATTGATTTTTAGCTGGCAACGGAATTAAATCATTTTATCATATAAGAAACTTATTATTAGTTACCATTGTGGTCTTTTGGCGTTTCTGGTGTCTCCTCGGCATCCTCAACAGTTATATGGAAAGCTCGCGCCTTTGCTGTAGGTATCATTGTAGTACTCTGTTGAATTGCTCTGCCAACGGGTTGTTCAGGATTAGTAAGCACGCGTGTATTCGGGCAATGTTTGGCATAATGTCCACGCTCACCACAGTTGTAGCATACGTCGCTTCTTTCTGGGCACTCGTCGCTTCCATGTCCAATCCGGTTACAAGTGTAACAGGTCACATCTATAGGGTTGCAGCGTCCGCTATGAAATTTGTTACAGCGTTTACATGTTCGCGCTCCTGACTGTATGGAATAAACTCTAGTCTTCTGAGGTGTAGAAGATGCTTGCGACTGTTGCTGACTAGACTTGGATGAACCGAAGAATCTACTAGACTTCTGTTTCTTAGGTGGAGATGGACAAGTAGGATTTATAGCCATCATAACCGGTTCACAACTCGAATCTGTGAATTCCCGCTCCACCATTCTTGCTGCTTCCACTATACTAAGATACGTTTTGAACTTTATGCTACTCATTTGTCTTCTATATATTGGATTCAGACCCAGTCTGAATCGGTTTATCTTACGCTCTTCTGTTGCTACTTGATATGACGAGTAGCCGCAAAGTCTCGAGAACTCATGCTCGTATTCATCAACAGTCTTAGTTCCTTGTTTTAATTGCATCAACTGCATCTCGAGTTCGTCTTGTTTGTCAGTTGGACAGTATTTGGCGTTGAACATCTCCAAGAACTGCTCCCAGTCCAATGTCATAATCGCTTCCTCACCATATATGCTCCTTTGTGTTTTCCACCATGCTCTAGCAGCTCCAATGAATAGTGCTGTAGCAAACTTAACTCTATTGCTGTCCAGACATTCTGAGATACTGAAGATCTCTTCAGTATGACTTACCCAATCTAACGCTTGTATTGGATTTACTATGCCTTCAAACGTTAAGGCACCACTTGCTTTGAAGTCTTTAAATCTACAGCCTTTTGGATGCACAGCTCGTTTATTGACATGCTCATTATCGGATTCCGATTCGCTTGACTGTTCAGTTTGCTTCTTTTTATGTTTATTTCTCTTTTCAGTTTTCTTTATTGATTCAATTTGCTCTAGCATAAACTTGTTTTGTTGCTCATTATTCTGGGTTATTAGTTGTTGCATCATTTCCAGGACTTGCTCTGGGGTCATGCCACCTGATGGTCCACCTTCTCCTGACATAGCTCTGAAATTCAAATCACTAAACATTTAGATCATTAGCCTAGCACATTGTACCCTTTCATGCCCCGTCCTACTAGTATCTGAAACCTATCTTAGTTCAAGCCATCCTGTCATGATTGATACTATAGCATTGCACAAGTTTGAGATCATGTATTACATGTAATACAATGATTCACTCATACTATTGCTCTGATACCATCCTGTGAGACCCAAGATTTCTCAAAGGTCTCAAGTCTAGGCCCAGTAGCAATGCAATATCAATCAGGAAACTAAGATAAAATTAACAATTGCGGAAATAAAGTTAATTACAAACAGAGACAGAATTTAAGTAGCAAAGTACAAACATCTAGACTATTACACCAAATCACATAATATAAACTAAACCCGAACCCCAAAGCTCTATTATCATCCAAATACCAAGATGTTGAAACAGGTTCTAATGCACTTCAAGTTCTTTCAGATTCCTGACCTATGTACTAGGTCCAGCCAATCCTTTGCCTTTACCTGAAAAATAATGCAACAACGGGTAAGCTTATTTGCTTAGTGAGAATGTAGAATTTCACATTTAACATGCAATTATGAACGCGGAAGCACATGCACTGCACTCGGCTCATGCACGGCTCAGCTCTATATGCACTGCACTAGGCTCATGCATAGCTCAATCTCGAAGGTCATTGGCCAATTAATGCTCTTTTGATGCGCGACTTTGCTCAGCTCCCAGTTATAAAACTGTTGTTGCTCTTGAGACTTTTAGACAATTTCATAAGGAATGCTCGGATGATGATAAATCCATACACACGCATCATTAGTGGGGATCAGCCACGTACTGGGCTAGCTACCAGTAAAAGCTCTATATGGATATCATCGGAATGCTCAGCTCTAGCTACCCTCTGTGCTTTCATCACGTAAATCAGCACATCATAAGCCTAACATTAACCCAACACTGAGCAATAGTGATGGAGTTAAGCTTAACAATCGAATGACTCATCAATGAAATAGATTCTGGTAGAATATATGCTCAGCTCAACAAATCATAGTAAATATACTATGATAATATAAATCAATAAGCTCAAGATCAGAATGCCAACAAAATAAGGATCATGCAACAAAAGTCTCAATTCACATAATATGCAGTTAAAGTGAAATCTACAACTCACAGTTACTGGCTATTTGTGCTCTTTTAGTTTCTGGCTCTGGCTCAGTTGCTCACAATCTGTAGTGGATTAGAACCACAATCTGACTTATGTCAGTCTTTCAGTTGCTCATCATCTTGCTCGTTGCTCAATCTGTTATTAATATCATTTCTGATATTTATTAGCTCTTATATCATCTGAATAATATATATTCAGTGTTCATCATTTATGCTCAAGATTCATTCATTGGTCTTTGATCTCACAATCTTATATTTTGATCATATTATCATCAATCTCATAAATCTTATCAGAATCTTTCTATTCTTTGTCAGTAATAATCTCAAAGTCTTATAAAGTTACATTTCTGAAATCTGATCATATATGATCGTGCACATAATCATGTGATTTCTAATTGATGGTATTTCTTAATTTTATAGATCTTGATTTCTATATTTGATCATTCATATTTATATAAGGAATTCTGTTGTATATATTTTAAATTATAAAAACCACATCCGGATTAGGACCATCCGAATTCGGACCATCCGAATTCGGATCACCCGGATTCGATTCTGGCATCCGAAATGGTACATCCGAACTGGGACTATCCGAAATGAGCCATCCGAACTCGGGTTATCCGAGTTCGGATCACCTTCCGTTCGAAATGGTACTTCATCCAAAATAGCCAAGATATCTGAATTTAAGTATTTTTGTCCGAAGTACAGATCCGAAATGGGGCTGTATTCGAATTCGGTCTCATCCGAATTCGGATCCCATGTCTTCATAATTTTCCAGAAATTGTTCTTGGTGTTCATCTTTTATACTTACGGATTTTTCATAAAAATTCCCAAAAATCCATTTTATCTACATGCAACTTAACATAAAGTTGTATTATCATTATTTGGTTGATTTTATACTATTTTCCTTATCGATAACACACTATTATGACCAAGATCATCCAAAATATGATATTTTGCCAAGAACACATTTTCATCAATAATTCCGATTTCATCACATTTTGGATGATCCAACCCATGATTTTAGTTTCTATCACTTTTATTATCTTAAATTCATTATAAACTAGTAAAATTTTGCACATGCAACAACTAAATCTCATATTTTAATTCTTTGGTTTCGGTTTCACACAAAACCGAACCAAAATCTTAAAATCTTGAAATTTAATCAAGAATTACCTCTAAATCTTGTTGCTTGATGGTGATTGTTGCTTCTTGTAACCTTCAATTGTCTTAAATCTTCATTTAATAGCAAAATTATGGAGTTCTTGAAGGAGTTGTGAAGAATCCGTGAGGTAAAGAGAGAGTTAAAATCTTAATGATGTGTTGATTGCTATTAATTGGAGATTTTATATATCATTTTATATATTTGTGTATTTAACCCACTAAACTTTTGTATTTTACTTATCTTTTAATTTAATCATATTTAATAATTTCATAAGACAATTATAATTTAATTTAATAATCTTTATCTAAATTAAATTACATAACTTATAATGTAAATAAATTTACATTATTTGTATCAAAACCAAATAAAAGATTTAGATAAAAACTAGGTTGTTACATATGTGGACGACATAATATTTGGGTCGTCAAATGATCAGTTGTGCCTTTGAGAAGGTCATGATGTAACATCCGGCATTAAACCAGGTTAGCAACTATGACCTAATCAGTATTTAATAGCCAATTATAACCTAATCAATGGTCATTAGCAATTAATCAAAGTGATTAACAATGTTCATAAGGAAATTCAACTCAATTAGAATCAAATTCATCGGAGCGATGACTCGGGAAATCAATTAATCCGATCGATTTACGATATGAAAGATTAATTCAACTAAGTACATAAATAAATTATGATTAGTGACACTAATCATACACTAATACAATTACTTAACATTAATTATGCAAGACTAAAACAATTTATTAAACTAATGCGTTCATAAGTATTTATGAATTTACATAAAAAGGGAAATACATGAATACACTTTGAAATACATTTATACAAAAAAAAAATGAAAATACAGCATATTTATGTCCATAATGCCGGCCATAGGGAGGGTACACCATAGGTGTTGACCTCAATTTTTTTGTTACACAACTCCATTCCCTTTCATTTCACCATCCTCTTTCTTTTCAACCAAGATCTTACACTCAACCTTTAACATCACCATCATTTCAAGATCTTTCAATCTTGTATAAATAGAGGACTTCTCTTCTTTCATTTCCACACTTCACAAGCCAAAAACCTCTCCTTTTCTCTCATAAAAATCCGGCCAAAGGCCTCCTAGAAGGCCAAGATTTTTGCAACTTTTTGTTCTTCAAGTTTTCAAGGATCTTTTGTGCAACCAAGTTCAAGAACACTTCCTTCTACTCATTTGCATTCGTATATTTCATCAAAGTAAGTAAATACTAACTCATAACATCTTATAATTATGTTTATATAAGTCTTGCATAATATATATAATCACAAACAACAAGTTTCATAAAAACTCAAGTATATAAATCACTAGTTTTGTTTTTAAGTTGTTTTCTTCAAATGTGTTTATTAATATATAAACACATCATGTAAGTGTAAATATTATGAAAACAAATTATATAAATGTGTTTTATAACTTTTATACAAGTAGTCTTTGAATAAACAACAAGAATCACTAGTTATTTAAAGTTTATGAACTACGGAATTTCGGCAGAAAAGTTGCATCGACTTTGAAAAATCATAACTAATTCATAACTTAACAAAATGAGTTGATTCTTGTCTCAAAAGTTAGATCTATGTATTAACTAAAAATCTGGAAGTTTTCATAATTTATTATGGGGTTTAGAACCCCCAGATATTATTTGGGAACCCGAAAGTTTAACAGCTGAAAAATGACCAACATAGGGTTTTCAACAAGCTTTTTCCCTAATCTAAACATCTCAAAAAATGGCCGTTCTAGACTTTAAAAATTCTTTGTATATAGTAGTTTAGTGTCCAAGAAAACCAAAGCCTAGATCGTTATGAAAATTGGTCAAAAACAGCCTCAAAGTAGGCCGAAAAACCTTCGAAAAGCTGGAAAATTATATATATATATATATATATATATATATATATATATATATATATATATATATATATATATATATATATATATATATATATATATATATATATATATATATATATATATATATATATATATATATATATATATTTTGACGTTTTAAGTGGGTTCTATTTATAAACTTGTAATGTTGGGTGATTTAAGACATAAAACCTAATATATATATATATATATATATATATATATATATATATATATATATATATATATATATATATATATATATATAAATATACATATTCACATATATGAGAGTTATTAAGTCCCTATATCATTTAGGACTCGATTAAACACAACCGGTGCATCACTCATCAAAGAACGTAAACTTGCATTTTACGCACACATTTTGTCATCACACTCTCGGTGAGTCCTCATATCCCATATTTTCACACTGTTATGTTTTGGGATTGAAATACATGCTACGTTTTCATATATACACGGAAACAACTTCATTTCTATTATGTATTACACATGTGGTTCCATCAGCCCTCAAATCATGAACCGTTAATTGCATTTATTTGTAAGCGCAAATATATTGTGGATAGATCTATCAGGAGTCATGTCCTCCATTCGGGTTAGTCTTATTCGGCTAACGGCGGAATGCATATATATTCAACACACGGTATTACGTATGGGAATACTGCACAGGGCAAACTCATTTAATTAAGCTTCGGTTGCATGATGATTCATGTGTAATACATAACATGGAATTTATGATTTTATAAATTCAAACTCAACTGTTGTTGTCCATACAAGTCAGATTACGTGTAAACCTATGAGCTCACCAACAATTTTGTTGACGTATTTTAGCGTGTATTTTCAGGAAATTAAGGCAAGTGCACCGCATCGGAAGTATTTTCAAGCTTCCGTACTTTTGGAGTCGCATGCATTTTAATACCATCGGAGATTTATTTGCATTATTTTGATTAATTTAATTATGTATTTAAATCTATGTATCTTGCAAACTACTATGAAACCAACAGAAACAGCACCGCAAAGGCGACGGAGGTGCTAGTCGCACCACGGGAGGATCTGATTCAACCCAGAAGGGGTGTGGAATCAAAGGATTTTTAAGCTGTAAGCCTCGATACTTCAACGGAACAGAAGGTGCTGTCGGGCTAGTTCATTGGTTCAAGAAACTGGAGTCTGTGTTCCGCGTCAGTGGTTGCATCGAGGATGAGAAGTTCAAGTTCGCCACCCACACTCTTCAAGATGGCGCATTGACATGGTGGAATTCTTATGCTCAATCAGTGGGAATCGATACAGCTTACCAACTCGCTTGGATGGAGTTGAAGGATGACAGATGAGTATCGTCCTAGGAACAAACTACAATGGAGTCAGAGTTCTGGAATCTTGCTATGAAAGGAACGGATGTAGTAGGATACACCAACCGTTTTCATGAGTTGAGTCTGCTGTGCCCACAGATGGTCACTCCGGAATACAAGAAAATTGAGCGCTACATTTGGGGACTCGCCCCCCAAATCCAAGGAAATGTTACCACATCCAACCCAACTACTATCCAGATGCCATTCGAATGACGAATAATTTGATGGACCAAGTGGCCCGAAGGAACGAGGCCAAAACTGGGGAGACCAAAAAGCCCGAAACCATCAAAGCCTTTGTTGCCGGAACTGAGTCTAGGAAGGGCAATACCAAACCCCGGTGTAACCAATGCACCTACCATGATGTAGGTCCCTGCCCAACCCCTTGCGGGAAGTGTAAGAAGCTTGGTCACCTGACCCAAGACTGTAGGTTCAACGCCAACGGAGGCAGCAGCGGCACGCAAAGGAGCTGCTTCGAATTTGGGAACACTGGGCATTTCAAGAAGGATTGCCCCAAGAAAAGGGACAATGGTGGAGCTCAAGGAAGAGACTTTGTATTGGGAGCAGGCGACGCTCGTCAGGATCCCAACGTAGTAACAGGTACATTTCTTCTTAATGATATGTATGCTTATGTGCTATTTGATACTGGGGCTGATAGAAGTTTTATATCTGCTAAGTTTAGTGAAAAACTGAATGCCACTCTTTCCCAATTAGTAAATGATTATGCCGTAGAATTAGCGGACGGAAAATTGATTAAAGCAAATAGCATAATTAAGGAGTGCACACTAAAATTGGCAGATCATTCCTTTAAGATAAACTTGATGCCTATTGAACTCGGAAGCTTCGATGTAGTTATTGGTATGGATTGGTTGTCAGACAACCATGCCGAAATCTTATGTGGTAACAAAGTTGTAAGAATACCACTTAAGAAAAAGAAAGTCCTCACAGTCCAATGAGAAAGAAAGAATCTCCAGTTGAACGTCATCTCTGGTCTAAGAACGCTGAAATGCCTTCGAAGAGGTTGTCAAGCAGTGTTGGTTTAGCTAGTGGAAAAGGAGTCGAAGGAGAAGCGACTCGAGGAGATTCCGGTAGTTCGTAATTACCCAAAAGTCTTTCCTGAAGACTTGCCTGGACTTCCACCAATTAGGCAAGTAGAGTTTCAGATTGACTTGGTGCCTGGAGCTGCACCTGTCGCACGAGCACCCTACCGATTGGCACCGTCAGAGATGCAAGAATTATCCATTCAGTTGCAAGAACTCTTGGAGAAAGGATTCATCCGACCAAGTTCCTCACCTTGGGGAGCTCCGGTCTTGTTTGTCAAGAAGAAGGATGGATCCTTTAGGATGTGCATCAATTATCGAGAGCTGAACAAGTTAACGATCAAAAACCGGTACCCTCTCCCCAAAATCGACGACTTATTCGATCAACTCCAAGGATCTAGTTTTTACTCTAAGATTGATCTGCGTTCCAGTTATCATCAAGTGAAGGTTCGAGAAGAAGATATACCCAAGACAACGTTCAGAACTCGTTATGGACATTACGAATTTCAGGTGATGCCATTCGGTTTGACCAACGCACCAGCTGTATTCATGGACCTTATGAATCGAGTGTGTAAACCGTATTTGGAAAAATTTGTAATAGTGTTCATAGACGATATCCTTATCTATTCCAGAAATAAGGAGGATCATGAGCAGCATCTAAAATTGATTTTGGAGCTTCTAGAGAAAGAACAATTGTACGCCAAATTCTCTAAGTGTGAATTTTGGCTACGAGAAGTCAAATTCCTAGGACATGTGATCAATAGCCAAGGAATTCAGGTAGACCCATCAAAAATCGAGGCCATTAAGAACTGGGCCACTCCTAGGACCCCCACTGAAATCCGTCAGTTCTTAGGTCTTGGCGGTTATTATAGGCGATTCATAGAAAACTTCTCGAAGATAGCTGGTTCTTTAACGGAATTGACTCGAAAGTACATAAAGTACAACTGGGGTGAATATCAGGAGACGGCATTCTGACTCTTGAAGCAAAGATTGTGTAGTGCACCTATTCTGTCCTTACCGGAAGGCACAGAAGATTTTGTTGTTTACTGCGATGCCTCGCACAATGGATTGGCCGGGTTGTGTGTTAATGCAAAGAGACAAGGTTATCGCTTATGCATCATGAGAACTTAAGGTTCATGAGGTGAACTACACGACTCACGATTTGAAGTTTGGAGCTGTGGTGTTTGCTCTCAAGATATGGAGGCACTACCTATACGGTACGAAGTGCACGGTGTTGACAGAACAAGAGCCTCAACATATTCTAAACCAGAAAGAATTAAACATGAGGCAGCGACGCTGTGTTGAGCTGCTTAGTGATTATGACTGTGAGATCCGTTATCATCCGGGTAAGGAAAATGTAGTAGCCGATGCTTTAAGTCGGAAGGAACGAGTTAAACCCTTAAGGGTACGAGCTTTGGTCATGACTATACAGTCAAACCTAAACTCTCAAGTCCGCAAGGAACAAGAGGAAGTAGTCAAGGAGGGAAATCTGCTGGATGAGGCCTTGAGAGGAATGGATAAGCAGTTTGAAATCAAGCCAGATGGATGTCGGTACTTCATGGGCAGAATTTGGCTACCAAAATTCGGAGGATTGAGGAAGTAGGTCATGGATGAAGGGCATAAAACAAGATATGCTATTCACCCAGGGTCAGATACGATGTATCACAACTTGAAAGGAATGTACTGGTGGCCAAACATGAAGGCTGACATTGCTACATATGTCAGCAAGAGCTTAACGTGTTTGAAAGTTAAGGCTGAGCACTAGAAATGTCAGGATCTTAAACTTATGAAAATTATGAATAACCAAGATTAACTGATTTGAATTTATCAGAGTATAAATCAATAATCTTGCTTTGAATCAAAGTTTAATTAAGAAGTTTGCGGAATAACACTTAATTATTTTGACAAAAACTTTCAGAATCAATAATAGCATAAAACATAAGAAGTAATCAAGACTGTTTGTATTGCTGAATTCAATGATTACAATCACCTCTAATCTGTTTTGATTAGACGAAGAACACAAACTGTTCTTAGGGTTTTACAACCTTAGAGGCTTAAGAAAACTTAAACAATAAAGCAATTACAGACTTAAAATATGCAGAAAAGTCTTATACAATAGAAAGACCTATTCTATGTATTTATATTGCTTTATGGACGTGTTTCCTTGAAGGACTATGACTTCTCTGATAGTAGATATGCTGGAATCTTCTTGTAAATATCTTCCCTGAAAATCAGCACATTCTGTTTATGAAACTGTTGAGCAGCTTGAATGACTTGACAGCATGAACTGAGCAGCTTGAGTTGTTTTGCTCTGGCAGCTTGAACTTTTATACTGGCAGCTCGAGTTTCTTCAACTAGCAGCATGAACTTTGTATTTACACAGAAAATCTACTAACAGTCTGAGAAGTCTAAACTAACAGCTTGAGTATACTTAAACTATTTCCCAACAATCTCCCCCTAACTTAAATTCTTTATACAAGACTTTAAGTTCTATACAAATAAGGAAATGAAAAAGTAAACTGTTATATACAAACCAAGGCTTTCAAAAACTTACAACTGTGCAAGCTTCTGATCTACAGCCTTCAAAAATTCTCTCTTCATCTCTTCTTTATCACAAGATATCCTAACTGATTTTAATTGGAGTAGCATATCTTTTGGAAAATTGTAAAACTCGAGATTGAAGAAAATACCAAACCCATCTTTGAATTGAATTCTGTAGGTTCTGGATTTGACAAAAATATGTACTTCCTTGATCTGCTTCCCTTTCTTCTCAGTATCTTCCACTTCTTTTCTTGCAAATTCAGCATCAGCAACTGAACTTGGATCTCTGATGAGTTGTTTTACTTGTGGAAGATCAGATCTAGCTTGAGAAACAGACCCTATGTGGTACATCTTTATTAGTTCATCCCTGGTCAGCTTATGAACCATCTGCCAGAATGTATCAAACTCCTCTTCTGGTCCAGATTCTCTCCTTATCACAAACTTGACCCTTAAATTCCTTTCATCCAATGACTTAGCAAACCAGTAGTTGATTTCTGGCTTTGTGAAGTCATGTTGATCAATCAACTTTTCTATCTCCATAGCTTTTTGCAAATGGTGCTGAAAGATCACCCTCTTAACAGATGATGGAATAGAAACAGTAGGTTGATCAGTAGGAGCAGGTGCACTGGCAGCTTCAGTTTGGACTGGTTTTGTTGATGGTTGGACTGATTGGGACGGTTGAACTGTTGGTACTGGCTGAACTGCTGAAGAGACTCTTGTTTTCTTTCTTTTCTCCATTTCTTTGTCATGTATTTCTTGCAGCTTTTCAGTAGTCATAGACTGAGCAATCTTCTTTGGAATATCTGCTGCAACGGCAAAATTGATCAAGAATCTTCTATTCTCAGCCTTGGTATGCCCAGTTGGCATCCTCCTCTTCCTTTCACCTTGCTTTACCACAAACCCTCTTAGGTAATCTCCTAAGGTTTCATCATCTTGCATTGGGGCATGGGTTTGCTGGTCTAAGGCCTGATCCTGTTCTTCTGCTAATTTTCTGGCAATCTCAGCATCAAAGGCAATCTGGGCTTCTCTGGAAGAAAATTTGTGCTTTGGAGACTCAACAAGAATACCCTTGCCCTTATCTTTTGTAGCAGAAGATGCAGCTTGGACTGATCTGGATGGAGCTTGACTGCCTTCTCTAATAACAACTCCAGTTGCTCTTGTAGAAGCAGCTTGAGTTTCTAGGCTAACAGCTTGAGAAGCTGTTGGGACTGCTAGCCTAGAAGATGGAGCTGTTGATGCTGCTTGGACTGTTGGTGTTGGAGCTGCTTGGACTGATTCAGGGGCTCCCTGATTTTCCCCCTTTTTGGAAGCATTGGTTTGGTCAGAAGGACCTACACCCTTTGCCACATGGGTTTCAATCAACTGCTCTAGTTTGATGAGCTTATTTCCACAAAGAGTAAATCCTTTGTGTAGATTAGCCAATTTCTGAGTGTGAGCAGCTTCTGCCTGTTTGAGTGCATGAATTTGTGCCCCCTGTGCAGCAATGATGGACATTTGGTATTCCAACATTGTTACAACAGGTTTCAGCTTTGGATCCGTCAAGAGCATCAGTTGCAGACTAGTCTCAAGATCAGAAAACACCAGGGGTGTTTGTGGTCTATCACTGACATTAACACCAGAAGTAGAAACCTCTGGGCCCCTCTTTTCTTGGTACTGGGGACTTCCAGCTCGTGTTTGCACACTTGCTGTTGCCATGGGTGTGGTCTTAGAGATGTTGGCCCTGTCCTGTGCCTCTTGTGCAGAGACATCAGTAGTGCCAGCCACAAAGCCCATATGAACAGTCTCAGAAGAGATGTTCACCTCCTGATTGAGGTTGGGAGTGTCCTCAATTGGTTCCCTTTGGATATTCTGTGCAGAAGGATCCTCCTGCACAGGGATATATGGCTCTTGTCTAAGGGAGGAGGAGGAAGGAGCTCCTCGTCCCCTTTTCCTTTTATATAAGTATTTTAGTGGGCGTATGGGCTGTTCAAAAGGATCAGAGGTAATATCTGTATCATGAGGAGTGGGTTGGGGTCCTGGGGTTGAAGCAGTAATGTTGGGCTGTGTCTGCTCAGGCCCCTCTCCTCTGTTTCTTGTGATGATGTTCATCATTGCAGAGGGCAATGGAGCATCAATACTAACAAAATTGGCACTTGGCTTTATCAGCCTTTTGATTGAAGATAGTGAGTGCCTATGGGAAACATATATCCTCTTATGTAAATTTGAAGAAGTGGTGCAGGTGTGTGCAATTATTTTTGCCAAAAATCGAGGATACATCAAAAATTTCCCATGCTTCAAGGAATGATGCCTTAACATTCCTTGAAAGATCATACTTGAAAAATTGAACTGTTGGCCAGTAGAAAAGCACACTAAGGCAGTGGCAATATTTGAAGAAAATTCGGACCAACCAGTTCTTTTGGGGCTTAAACATTGCTGAATAATATGCACAAGATATTTCCATTTAGGAGAAAAGTGTGCTTTCAAGAAAGTAAAAGAATCAGCAGGGCCCCTATATCCGATATTTTGAAGACCAAAGTGTAAAGCAGTAAGAGATAGGTCTTTTATACCTGTGGCATCTTGAAGATGCAGATGATGTCTGATGGACTCCTCGGTGATATTGATGGTAGTACCATCGATTTTGGAAGTCAGGGTAGGCACTCCATTGATGGTTTGAACATAGGCATGATTCCAGAATTGCTCAATATGAGATATGTATATAGTGGGGTTGATATTGAGGGCATAGTGGATATGGGAGTGCCTGAGGAAGTCCATCATCTCATGGAACGGTTCAAGGTCAGTGTGTTTCAGGGTGTATGGAAGGCAGTTGTGTTCTTTTACGAACTCCATTGATCAAGAAACGACGGTTTGGGGTTTAGGGTTTGAAAAGAGTGTGTGTATCGTTCAGAGAGAAAAGAGAAGGCCGTGGAAGAAGAGTATGTAACTGGTAGTTACAACTGAACGAAACTGGGACCTTTAAAGGTTTCGAAAAGGTTAGGTCCCGCGCACACACTTGAAAATTACCTAAATACCCTGCACACTTTGACAGATCAAGTGAAAATAACTAGCAGTTCGAGAAAATGAACTAGCAGCATGAGAAAAGACTCATGCTGTTAGTGTAAATTTGTGCAAATTTTCAATGGAACAGTGTCTCCCCCTTAAATTAGCATATTGAGTTGATAATAATAAAAATCAATTAATCCATGTTTACCATACCAATGTTTGATATTAGGAAAGTGAACCTTCCTACATCAAAAGGTTTTGTAAATAGATCAGCTAGCTGATCATCAGTATGTATTTTGGTAACTTGGATTAACTTCTTTTCATTACTATCTCTGATGAAGTGAAATCTGATTTCTATATGCTTGGTTTTTGGGAATTTCACTGGGTTTTGCACAATGCTAATAGCACTTGAATTGTCAATATAAATAGGAGTGGATAAGAAATTCATACCATAGTCTCTTAGCTGATTTTGAATCCACATTACCTGGGAGCAGCAGCTTGCAGCTGCTACGTATTCTGCTTCAGTGGATGATGTGGAGACAGTTGTTTGTTTCTTGCATTGCCAAGAGACCAGTCTTGCTCCTAAGTATTGACATCCACCAGTTGTGGATTTTCTGTCAATGTTGCAACCACCATAGTCACTGTCAGAATATGCAGTTAGTTCAAAAGGAGAGTCTTTGGGATACCAGAGGCCTAAATGTGGTTGGCCTTTAAGGTATCTGAAAATTCTCTTAACAGCAACCAAGTGAGAATCCTTTGGAGAACATTGAAACCTAGCACACACACAAACAGCAAACATTATATCAGGTCTAGAAGATGTTAGATACATGAGAGATCCTATAAGGGATCTGTATAGATGAATGTCCACATCTATGCCGTCTTTGTCTGTATGAAGCTGTTTATGAGGATCCATTGGAGTGCTTGCAACCTTTGTGTCTTGATAGCCAAACTTTTCCAGTATGTCTTTGACATACTTTGATTGACTTATGAATAGACCAGTAGGCTTCTGTTTGACCTGCAGCCCTAGAAAGAATGTGAGTTCCCCCATTGAACTCATTTGAAACTTTTTGTGCATTAGGGCCTCAAAATCTTTGCACAACTTATCATTAGTTGAGCCAAAAATGATGTCATCAACATAGATCTGGACAAGAAGAATCTCAGCTTTGATGGATTTAGTGAAAAGTGTTTTGTCCAGAGTGCCTCTCTTGAATCCATTCTGTAGAAGATATGATGACAGTGTGTCATACCATGCTCTGGGGGCTTGGTGAAGACCATAGAGAGCTTTGTCTAGCTTGTACACCCTGTCTGGATACTTGTAGTCTTCAAAACCAGGAGGTTGACACACATACACTTCCTCTTCAATTGTCCCATACAAGAAAGCAGACTTAACATCCATTTGATACACTTTAAAGCCTTTGAAACTTGCATATGCTAGAAATAGTCTGATGGCTTCAATTCTTGCTACTGGAGCAAAAACATCATCATAATCTATTCCCTCTTCTTGAGTGTACCCTTGTGCTACTAGTCTTGCTTTGTTCTTGATGACTATCCCTCTCTCATCCTTCTTGTTTCTGAACACCCACCTTGTACCTATTGCTCTCTTACCTTTAGGAAGATCCACCAGAGTCCATACATTCTGAATTTTGAACTGTAAAAGCTCTTCTTGCATAGCTTCAATCCAGGATGAATCTTTTAGAGCTTCTGATGCCTTTTTAGGTTCTAGTTGAGACATGAAGCAGGCATGTTCAAAAGCAGCTAGGCTGAATTCTGGAACTGCTTGTTCAGCAGCAGCAGTCTCATTGTGGACCATCTTCCTTGTTTGAACAGGAGTACTTGGATCACCCAGTATTTGATTGAGAGGGTGATACTTATGAACTCTTAGTGTGGGCTCTCTCTCTGTTTGGAAGGACGTTCCAAGGTTTGTGTCATCTCCATCAGAACCAGTGAATGGTTCAGTCTCTGGAACAGTTTGAGTTTCTAGACTAACAGCTTGAGAAGCTGTTGGGACTGCTAGCCTAGAGACTGGAGCTGTTTCCTTTTGTGTTTGAGCTGTGCTGTCAGGACTTGGGAATGGCACTTCAGTGTCTGGATTTGCATCATGTTGAGTGCTCAGGACCCCTGGAGGATCACATGACAGAAGTGGTAGAGTGGTGAAATCATCCCAACTTGTTGAATCTGCAGCAGTCTGAAACTTTGTGCAAACAGCATGAGAAATTGTATTGGCAGCATGAGAATTTGTGTTAGCAGCTTCAACCCTGTATGCATCAGCTTCTGCAGTAAACTCAGCAAAGCTCAGAGAATTTGTTAGTGAATCTAAATCAAATAACCAATCAGGAACAGTGCCTTTGATGTTAGCAGTATTTTCATTAAATTCAACGTTGGCACTTTCTTCAATTGATTTAGACACTCTGTTGTATACTCTATAGGCTTTGCTTTGATTTGAGTATCCTACAAAAAATCCTTCTTCAGCCTTACTCTCAAACTTCCCTAAGTGAGTCTTAGTGTGAAGAATAGTACATGGGCATCCAAAAGGCTTGAAGAAAGCTATTAGGGGACTTCTGTTGTGGAATAACTCATAAGGAGTTTTCCCTTGTGATTGAACTACTTGAACCCTATTTAGAACATAACAGGCTGTATTAATAGCTTCTGCCCAGAAAGTCATAGGCAGATTGGAATCAGCTAACATTGTTCTAGCAGCCTCAATTAATGTTCTATTCTTTCTTTCAGCTACACCATTTTGCTGTGGTGTTCTTGGTGCACTATATTGTCTAGCAATACCTTTGGACTCACAGAAACTGTTTAGAATTTGATTTTTAAATTCAGTTCCATTGTCTGATCTTATCACCTTAACTTCGGAATTGGATTGGTTTTCTATCTTAAGGATAAAAGACTTAACAAGCTCAGCAGTTTCATCTTTGGACCTAAGAAAGTAAACCCAAGTAAATCTGGTGAAATCATTAACAATGACTAAACAGTATGCCCTTTTATTCAAACTCAAAACAGATGTTGGACCAAATAGATCCATATGTAACAGCTGAAGAACAGATGAGATTGAATTTACTTCTTTGGCCTTATGAGAAGTTTTGTGTTGCTTACCTTTAAGACATGCTACACAATGATCATCACAGATGAACTCCTTTTGTGGTAAACCTCTTACCAGATTCTTTTTAACTAACTCATTCATGGACCTGAAGTTCATGTGACACATCCTTCTATGCCAAAGAGCAGACTCATTTGATGATGCTTTGGATATTAAGCAGCTTAAAGTATTTGATTTAGTCAAAAGAGCTGTGTCTAGGCAGTAAACATTGTCCTTTCTTGGTGTTCTAAGTAAAACAAGATTTTCAGGAATTTTGAAATCCTTTGAAAGAACAATGCACTCAGAATCTGTGAACAGAACAATGTTTTGTTTGTCACAGATTTGAGAGACACTCAATAAATTGTACTTAAGCTGTTCAACATACAAAACATCATGGAATGTCATGTTGCCTGCATTTACAGTACCTTTACCTGTAACCTTACCTCCTTTTGAGTTGCCTCCAAACGCAACAAAACCTCCATCAAATCCTTTGAAATTCGACAAGCATTCAGAATTGCCTGTCATGTGCCTAGAGCATCCACTGTCCAGATGCCATCTTGTCCTATGAGGAGACCTGTGGTTGCCCTGCACAAATAACAGCTTAGTTAGTAGTGGAGTAAACCCAAACCAAATTGGTTTTGGGTTGGCCTTGTACATTGACATAACTAAAAACTGTTTTTGACTTCTTGTATTTGGTGAGATCTACTGATGGAGTCTTTGGAGAGTATTTAGTAATGATATGAGGTATCCAATTATTTTGATCATCTTTTCTTCTGACAGTCTCAGATGATTCACTAGCAGCTCCAGTTTGATGCTCAACAGCTTGAGCTGTGTTTGTAGTGCTAACAGTTTCAGTTTTTGCACTAACAGCATCAGATTTTGACTTAGCAGTCTGATCTTTTGCATTAGCAGTTTGAGCAACAGATTTGTCCTTGACACACCATATTTGTTTAAAACTTGATTTAGGCTTTGCCAAAACTTGTTTTTGATGTGTGGACTGTTTTTTATTAACTTTTGAGAATCTGTGATCAACTGTTCTCTTTGGAGCTGCTGTGGAAGGTTTCACGTTTGAGTGTTTTGCCTGTTTAGGATTTGATTTTGTGTGATGCACAGTCTGTTTTGCAACAGCTGGTTTGTAAAAACAATCCTTAGCTAAGTGATTCTTCCTTCCACAGTGAAAGCATCTTTTGACAGTTTGAATTGGAACACCAGACTTTTCTGTCAATTTCTGGTTCTTGTTTCTCTGGTTTCCTCTTACCTGCTGTTGTTTAGGAAACTTTTGAACACCATGCTTTTGGCATGTGCAGATAGAAACAGGTTTATCTCTTTTAGTTCCTTTTGATGAGGATGCAGTGTTACAGTTAGAATGTACAGAAACTTGTGGAGTAGCATTGCATACACTCATCTTCTCTTTTCCTTTCTTACTGGGAACTTGGACTTCTATGGGTGCACTCTTTGTGTCACAGTCTTTATTTTGACTCTTATCTTCCTTTGGTTCAGGACTGCTATCAAGGATAGGATCTACAATAGTCATAGACTCATCTAATGGTTCATTGACAAGTCTATCAGCAACTTCACTCATTGGATGAATGTACTTGTTATTATATGGAGGTGGAGTAGCTCTGTATCCTATTCCTTCTTTGGGATTGACCTGAGATTTGACTCTATCTTTGAATTGAACTTCCATTAGGTGTTCTAGCTTTTGATTTGCTAACTTGAAGTTACCTAAATCTATGTTAACAGATTCCAGTTTCTCATTAGCCTCTAACACCTTCTGTTCAGATTCTTCTACCTTTTTATTCAAAGATTCTATTTTCTTATTGAGTTCCTTTTTCTCCCATTCATGATAGTTTCTATCATACCCCATTTGAAGCTCATTATCCTTATAGTCATTGATCTGTTTTTCCAGATCTTCTATGGCTTGCATATATTCATATCTCCTTTCTTCCATCTTAGCTAGAGTTTTGCACATGCTCTCATTATGATCTCTGTACTTTTTAACCATATTTTTGCATGATTGAGAGCAGAGTTTAGAATTTACCTCAGATGGTAGTTCAGTGGAGGAGACATTTGATGTTTCTGCCATTAGTGCTTGATTTTGGAATTCTTCCTCTGTCTGATCACTCCAGTCAAACACATTGTCTTCTTGAGAGACAAGTGCTGTTGATGAGGAAGCTTGGATGGGCTGTGAAGTCTTGATGGCTGTTGACCTTGAGATCTACATTCTCTGGCAAAGTGACCAAGCTTATGGCATTTATAGCATTCCACTTTTGATTTATCAAAAGATGGTTTGCCTTCTGTTTTGGCTTGAAAGTTGGTCCTTCCAGTTCTTTTCAGGAATCTTTTGGCTCTCATGGTCAGCATTGCATGTTGCCACTTTAAATCCATCTCTTCAAGATCATCAGGATGGATTTGTTCCAAGTCTTCAACATTTAGAGCAAATAATCCATCATTGGCAACAAAAGCTTCATAATGAGTTTCAGTAGAATTGCCATCACCACCTGAAAAAGAATCACAGTTATTAGGTTTTTCAGAGGACAGAAGAGCAGTGTTGTGATTATAAGAAAATGATTTCTTTTTAGCATCAATTTCAGTCTCAAACACTCTTAGACTGTTGTATAGATCATCCAATTCTATCTCATCAAGTGTGTCTTTTGTTCTCCACTGTGCAGCATAGACTGTCCATTCTTCTCCAAGAGATCTGAGAAACTTTCTGTTGACCTCATCTTGATCCAGATTGACCCTTGCACTTTCCAGTTCACTTATCAGTTTGTTGAACCTGTCAAAGATTTGAGTGAGGTTTTCATTCTTTCCACCAGAAAAGTTTTCATACTGCTGTTTCAAGAGGTCCTTTTGATTTCTCTTGGTACTTGCATTACCAGCAAACCTCTTCTCTAAGGCATTCCAAAGAGAGTGAGCAGTATAAAATTTTTTAAACTGATGTTGATAAGCATTAGGAATGGCTATTTGTAATAATGTGAGTGCTTTCACTTCATTCATTCTAGCCTTCCTTTTAAGTTCAGTTTTTGGAGGAGTTTTGACTGGTTTTCCCTCAGCATCAAGTTCTGGATCAACTGCAGGAGGGAATTCAACAGCTTCCCATATGGCATAATCAATGAATTGAATATGCTGTTGAATCCTGAGTTTCCACATCTCAAACTCAGTGGGCTTGAGCATAGGCACTTTGAGTCCTTGCCCAGATCCACTGCTGCTATTTTCAAATTCCATTGAAAAGATTAAAAATTTGAAAGAAAGTTTTCGACTTTGAAAAACAAAGAACGACCTGTGGCTCTGATACCACTTGTCAGGATCTAAAACTTATGAAAATTATGAATAACCAAGATTAACTGATTTGAATTTATCAGAGTATAAATCAATAAGCTTGCTTTGAATCAAAGTTTAATTAAGAAGTTTGCGGAATAACACTTAATTATTTTGACAAAAACTTTCAGAATCAATAATAGCATAAAACATAAGAAGTAATCAAGACTGTTTGTATTGCTGAATTCAATGATTACAATCACCTCTAATCTGTTTTGATTAGACGAAGAACACAAACTGTTCTTAGGGTTTTACAACCTTAGAGGCTTAAGAAAACTTAAACAATAAAGCAATTACAGACTTAAAATATGCAGAAAAGTCTTATACAATAGAAAGACCTATTCTATGTATTTATATTGCTTTATGGACGTGTTTCCTTGAAGGACTATGACTTCTCTGATAGTAGATATGCTGGAATCTTCTTGTAAATATCTTCCCTGAAAATCAGCACATTCTGTTTATGAAACTGTTGAGCAGCTTGAATGACTTGACAGCATGAACTGAGCAGCTTGAGTTGTTTTGCTCTGGCAGCTTGAACTTTTACACTGGCAGCTCGAGTTTCTTCAACTAGCAGCATGAACTTTGTATTTACACAGAAAATCTACTAACAGTCTGAGAAGTCTAAACTAACAGCTTGAGTATACTTAAACTATTTCCCAACAAGAAACCATCAGGCCTGTTGGTTCAACCAGAAATACCCCAGTGGAAGTGGGAGAATATCACCATGGACTTCATCACCAAGTTGCCAAAGACTTCCGGAGGTTATGACACCATTTGGGTGATTGTGGATCGACTTACAAAGACTACTCACATCTTGCCAATCATGGAGACTGATAAGATGGATAAGTTAACACGAATCTATCTTAAAGAAGTCGTCTCAAGGCATGGAGTACCTGTATCAATTATATCAGATAGGGACAGCCGGTTCACATCAAGATTTTGGCAATCATTTCAAGAGGCGTTGGGTACACACCTAGACATGAGCACAGCCTATCACCTGCACACAACTCCATTCCCTTTCATTTCACCATCCTCTTTCTTTTCAACCAAGATCTTACACTCAACCTTCAACATCACCATCATTTCAAGATCTTTCAATCCTCTATAAATAGAGGACTTCTCTTCTTTCATTTCCAAACTTAACAAGCCAAAAACCTCTCCTTTTCTCTCATTAAAATCCGGCCAAAGGCCTCCTAGAAGGCCAAGATTTTTGCAACTTTTTGTTCAAGTTTTTAAGGATCTTTTGTTCAACCAAGTTCAAGAACATTTCCTTTTACTCATTTGTATTCTTATATTTCATCAAAGTAAGTAAATACTAACTCATAACATCTTATAATTATGTTTATATAAGTCTTGCATAATATATATAATCACCAACAACAAGTTTCATAAAAACTCAAGTTTATAGATCACTAGTTTTGTTTTTAAGTTGTTTTCTTCAAATGTGTTTATTAATATATAAACACATCAAGTAAGTGTAAATATTATAAAAACAAGTTATATAAATGTGTTTTATAACATTTATATAAGTAGTCTTTGAATAAACAACAAGAATCACTAGTTATTTCAAGTTTATAAACTACGAAATTTTGGCAGAAATGTTGCATCGACTTTGAAAAATCATAACTAATTCATAACTTAACAAAATGAGTTGATTATTGTCTCAAAAGTTAGATCTATGTGTTAATTAAAAATCTGGAAGTTTTCATAATTTATTATGGGGTTTAGAACCCCCATATATTATTTGGGAACGCGAAAGTTTGACAGCTCAAAAATGGCCAACATAGGGTTTTCAACAAGCTTTTTCCCTAACCTAAACATCTCAAAAAATGACCGTTCTTGAATTTAAAAATTCTTAATTTGTATATAGTATTTTAGTTTCCAAGAAAACCAAAGCCTAAATAGTTATGGAGATTGGTCAAAAATAGTCTCAAATTAGGCCGAAAAACCTTCGAAAAGCTAGAAAATTATATATATATATATATATATATATATATATATATATATATATATATATATATATATATATATATATACAAAATTAGTGAATCATAGTGCTTCTAACACTTCTTAAGATATATTTAGTTTCTCACGATAAACTAAGCCTGTATACATACATACATACATACATACATATAAAGGGGGTTCAATGGAAAACCACAATGCACCTGAAAACTTGTGAAAACCGTACTGCACCACCACAAATGCATCAAATTCCCCGCGTGATGCATCAAAATCCCGCGTGATGCATCAAATTTCCCGCGTGATGCATCAAAATCCCGCGTGATGCATCACCTTATTTACGATCATGCCACCGCTTTTTTCATGAAATGCATCAAATCGGACGGTATGCATAGGTTTCCATAGTTTTCACGTGCATAGTGGTTTTCCATTGAACCCACCCCTATATATATATATATATATATATATATATATATATATATATATATATATATATATATATATATATATATATATATATATATATATATACACACATACATATTGTCATATATGATAGTTATTAAGTCCCTATTATCATTTAGGACTCGATTAAACACATCCGGTGCATCACTCATCAAAGAACGTAAGCTTGCATTTTACGCACACATTTTGCCGTCACACTCTCGGTGAGTCCTCATAGCCCCTATTTTCATTCATCAGACGAAGTATGTCTATGACATACTAGAGCGATTCGGGATGGAAGGAACAAAACTCACAGCACATTTCAACACTCCAATTCAAGTCAATCACAATCTCGGACAGGGTACCGATAGTGATACTGATGTGTTTCCCACGTTATATCGGGCCATGATTGGTCACTTATGTATCTATCTGCTTTCAGACCTGACATTATGTTTGTTGTTTGTTTATGTGCCAGGTTTCAAGCTAACCCTAAAGAGATGCATATGAAAGCTGTGAAGCGGATTCAGAGATACATGAAGTCAAAACCGAAGTTGAGTCTTTGGTATCATGCCGATGGAGATCTAGAATTGGAAGCTTACACAGACTCGGACTATGAAGGGTGCAGCTTGAACCAAAAGTCAACAACAGGAGGAGGTTGTCAGTTCTTAGGAGGGAGACTGGTGTCCTGGAAATGCAAGAAACAAACTTCGGTAGCCGTATCCACATGCGAAGCTGATGCGCGCAAAACACACCTCAGGTTTTAATATCTAAATGAACCCAAAGTATAAATTACACAACTGGCAGTGTACCAATCGTGTGCAATATAGCTTTAAGAATCACCCAGGATTTATCGAACTCAGGGAACAGAATAAAGATTGGAGACTCAAATACTACAACCTAAACCAATATTTAGCTATTTTTGACGTTTTGAGGAAGTTATCAACTAAAGACAATAATTAAAATTAACTAACAGAATAACTATAGCAAACTAAGTAACACAAGTATAAAAAGTTAAACTAATATTTTTGGATTTTTCAGATTAAAATAAAAACTAAATCTAGCAAACAAGAATTAAACTAAACAACTAAAGCAAGCAAGTAACGATAACTAAATTATACGAATCAAACTAATTAAAGCAAAATCAAATCAAACTAAGTTAATCAAGTAAAGAACGATGATAAATTTTACCAAACTCTTATATTACGAAAGCGTCACCCACTTGGAATTAGAAAACTATAATCAATTGGCGATGGATTGAATTGATTGACTAAAGACAAATCGGTTGATAACCCATTTTAAATTCAATTAAGCCCGGATTTTAGTTTAATTTACCGATTATTTAATTACTTCAAGTTAAAATATTTAATCTTGATAACCACGTCATGAAAACAAAGCAACTCGTCAAACTCCAATAATAACCAATTAATCTTATAATCGCAACACAATGCATAAAGATAATCGATTAACACCGAAATCCAACAAATTGACTTTGTCACTTTAAAAATCAAACTTTATGATTTGTCAATCCTATTATCGCAACACAATGCATAAGAACCAACAAACACATAAAATTCTAGATTAACAATCAACTATCAAATCATTATCGCAACACAATGCCTAGAAGAGATAGTTGACTATTAATTTTTCATTTAAAGCCTCTTTCTTTTTAAAACGCAGATCTAATTAACACTTTATTATCGCAAAACAATGCTAAAAGATTAATAAAAATCTGATTTTTAACAAGAAAATATGAAATAATCAAGAATCCAACAAATATAAACCAAAATCCATCAATCAATCCAACAATTTACCAATTAATACATAGAATCCATCATCCCAAGCGGGTGAACAAGAAAACTACTCACTAATCATGCTAAAAACCGAAATTAAACTCAAATTAATAAAAACCATTACGAAATTAGAAAGTTTAAGGAACGAGTGTACCAAATCCATAGCTACAATGAAGAAATTGAACTCCAAAACTTGAACCGAATGCTTGTAGATCCAGGAAATCCGAAACCTTTAACTAAACTATGATTAATTACTTGAAAAGCTACGAAAAACTCTAAAACTCGTCTCTAAAACCATGGAAAAATTGCACCAAATGCTAGAAAATCCAAGAAAATCGAAACTTTCAACTAATCTATAACTAACTATCTTGAAAATAGAAGAAAAACGTAAGTAAAAGCTCTGAAAATTGTCTCTGAAACTCCCAAAGTTCGATTATGCTCGGCTGCTGCAAACTAGGGTTAAGTCACGCGGCCGCGTAGCTGTGTTGACTGGTCTTACACCACCTGGCTACATGGTCTTGTAAAAATCTGTTTACACGGCCGCGTGAAAGAAAGCTACACGGCCGCGTAGGGCAAATTTTCAGCAAATCTCCGAATTTGATCAGGGAAGCTAAGTGGACTTCAATTCCTCGTTCTTTTGGCCTCGATTTCCGTTCCAATGTCGATTTAACGGCTTCTGACCTGCGAAACATAAATATTAATAAAATCAGTATCGTTTTCGCACATTTCGGTCTGAAAACCACCCAATATGCAAGGGAAATGATACAAAATATATGTATAAATATGCACATATCAAAATAGCCCACACTTGAGCTTTGCTTGTCCCCAAGCAAACCGCAACATAAAATGTTTTCAACCAGGCCTCAATTCAAAGTAAACTCTCTAGAAACATGCAAGACTCAATAACATTAAAGATCCATAAACAATGAATTTGAAGCCAAAGCAAGAAACAATGAGACCACAAGATGCAAAAGGAATAGAATGACAATGCCAACAACTTCCCACCTAATTACACGATTCAGCACCTCACAGTTTTCACTCATCACTCAAGTGTATAGGCTCGTGTGTTTTCACAAATTTCACTCAATGCCAGCATGTTAAAAGAATATGAGCATATGCTTAAGAGTAAATCACACCGCCATCACTCAATGTTTGAAAATAAAGCACATAAAGGTCATAATAGGCTGTAACGAGGCTAGGCTAAGGGCATGGGAAATGTATGGCCAAAGTGGACTAAAAGAATGGGATCCAAGATAAAGCAGCAAACAATAGAAGCGAGTAACCAACATGGGACCAAATAATTCACTGATAATACTACCCAAATAGTCTGGCTTGATCTACCACATCTAAAAGCAGCTCAGAATGACAAAAATTCATTTCACTTTCTTATTCCAATACCTTCTCTCTTTTTTTTTCTTTTTTTTCTTTTTTTCTTTCTTTTTCTTTCTCTTCTTTTTTTTTCTTTCTCTTTTTTTTATAGCACTGAATTTCCAAACACCGACTATATGCAATCTGAACTCAAAAAGAACTCTCCTAACCACACTAGCATTGCCGCGGTACAACACTAGAAAAGTCAGGAAGAACACAAAAGCAGAGAATTACACATGACTCGAATGCTATCAAAACAAGGCATAATCGTCAAGGCCCACAGAGGATAAACAACTAACAAACGAATGATCCCAGATAAATCCCTAAAGCTTGCTACTAAATCACGATCCCAATTTCGGACAAACGAAAGACAAAAGGATTTTTTGGCTGATAGTGTGGGTTGTCACCGAAATGAAAGGCCAAGGCTCAAAAGGGGGAAATCTATGGGAAATAATGCAGGTAAGGATGTCACTGGGGGAAGGGGTCTCCTAACTGTGCCTTTATATAAGTGCTAGATTCTCAAACGATGTGATCTTGGCATGCATTTAACAAACAAGTTCTACCCTAATCCAGATAACACCGACAAATTCACACCGAAAGAATAAATGAGCATTAAATATGAATGCTAGATGGGCTCAAATTCTCACGAAATGAATGACAGGGTTGTTTGTGCTTAATCATGCAATTTCAGTCAAGAAGCGTGACATGTACATCAAACATCCTGATACCGCAAAACAAATAATCTCAAAGTCACTTGCTCAGCTTCGCATGCATAGAAAATAGAACAATACTGCAAAAGAGTCCAACATGCAAAAAATAGAGAATAACTTTTGAAAATCGGCCCCAATTTTAAACAAAAATGCCATGAATTGTTCATAAGAACATGCAACGCTCAAAATCGACATTTTTATACCCCCACCCCACACTTAAATCTGACAGTGTCCTCACTGTCATAAACCATGCAAATCTAACAGGCAAGAGAAAATTAGAACTAGAGAAACTCCCCTGATAATGAAGAAAGCACTTAGGCGGCTCTGAACGATGAAACTGAACTTACTGCCAGCAAGCATCTCTACCAGTGTCCCACCTTAAACACATTCAAGCACAAAGAAACCATACATCAGCAACCACATGAGAGTATATAACGATGTACCCTACTCAAAAATATACTAGAAAGTGTTGAGTACATATGAACATAAAACCAATACTAAAGATTAACAAAAATATATATAGAGCCTGTAAAACCCATGAAAATCACTGCTGGCAGGCTGGAGCAGATGGAGAGGATGAATGCTGAGAGGAGCGTCGATGACAAAATATCCGTGGTGCGGGAGCACGAGGCGCAAGTATACGGTCAGCATCCAAAACAGTAGCTGTGACACCAGGAGAGATGGCAGAGGTGGTGGATGGGGTCTGAACTGTCGGTGGGTCAACAGGGGTAGGCGAGTGGTGAGAAGGGGTCGGTGAACAATGGTGGAGTACCTGCTCCTGATCTGTGGTGGTTGGCATAGCTGTAGGAACATGTGGAGCAACGACCGGAGCAGGAGGAAGGCTATATGTAGGCGGTGGTGGTGGTCGGATGCCCATGGTTGTCATGATGGTATGTATAGCTTGATAGAGAAGGAGCTGCTCTGAAGCGAAAGCATATGAAGCGACAGGATCAGAAAAGGTAAAACCCGGTGGAAGCATAGGGGAAGCTGATGGGTCAAAAGTGGAGGATGAGTGGGCGGATGTGCCGGGTATGTCAGTCTGGTGGGTGGGCGTAGGTGGTCGATCATGGTGCTGAGGTGAGGGCTCTACATCAGAGTCAAAATCTGTGTCAAGATCGGGACGTGGTGGAAGGATGTGATCCCGATCATCAAGTAAATTCATGTTCCGGAGCGTCTGAAGTGTGATCGGTGTAACCCCCTCAGTGAATACACATGTAAGCAGAGCCTCTCGATCAGGAGTCAGAATACCTAACTGACGAGCAATATAGGTAATATAAGATCCGCCCATGATAGCATTCGATATACGAACCCCTGAGGCATGCCTGAGAAAATGTGCTAATAGATAGGCGACCTGTACCGGACGCTCCTCCCTCAGAAATAACTGCATCCCGGCTAAGTCATTTTGCGAAACTATACTGGCACCAACCCCTCGGCCAAATAGTGTCTCTGCTAAGATACGCCAAAACAATCGAAGAACAGGGTCTCTAAATGCGGAGGACCTGGAAGAGTTGGTGAACTCTCCGTCTGCGATCATGGCCCAAAGCTGTGTGTGATCAAAATCAGTAGGAGGTGCACTAACAGCAGAATCAAAGGCTGGGCGCTCAGCTTCGGCCTCTGTGTATAAGCCTGTCATGACAGCGAACTGCCGTAACGAAAAGTGGTGTGCCACGCCACCCAGGCGAAAAGATATCATCCGTGGACGACCATACTCAAAACAAGTCTCATCCAGAGCCACGGTACTCAAAAACTCAAGGCATAAGTCCATATAGATCGGCTCCTGGATGGCAAGTAACCTTTCAAATGTCGGTGGGTGATCAACGTCATCGGGGCCATGCTGCATAATGAATCGTAGTCGATCGGCTATCCCGATTGAAGCCATGTCTGCCCAATTGATAGAACTAGATGTGGAATATCGCTTGCGCCTGATGCGCTGAAATTCGTGTTCTTGTTCCGGCGTGTCAAAAATAAGCCATGGAAGTCTGGCAGGGGGTGCCGCGACTGCATCAGGCTGGAGATCGGGACCTGGTGCTGGGGGAGGAGGTGGTGGTGCTACCGGTGCGGGAGCAATCCTCTTCTGCCGCTTGAGAGGCATGATCTGCGAGAAATTATAACCAAAGTAAGTGAATGTGTCCGAAGCCGTGGAGTGAAACAAACGAATCATAAATACTGTAAGAACATAAACTAAATAAACAAGGAAAAATAAAAACTAAAGCAAGGACCATAAGGGACTTAAAAGAATGAAAAAAAAGTAAAAATAAATAAATAAATATATAAAGGAAATAAATAAAAGAAAAATAGAATAAACAAATGGACGACAACACTGTCATATTGAATGTACTGACAACAATGGACGACATATGCTACATGGACAAAACTCGTGAGTGGCAAAATGAGTTAATTTGGTCATCAAGGTCCAACCTACAAGCAGAAGCAACAGTACTAATCATCTTCCTGATTAATTTTGTCGACCAGACTAACCAACAAGGAAGGTGAAACGAGGTCAATCACAGGAGGCAAATTTCTGGTACTAAAAGGGACATGAAACCAGGCGAAGCACAATGCAATTTTTACAAGTAGTTGTACTAGACTGAGCAATAGCAGACCAAGACAAAGCAAGTCTAAAAACATCTGAAAAGCTGTTAATTAACCACACACGATCCCACACCTAGATTGATGCATAAAGAAGAACCAAAAAGAAAACCACCAAAACAGAGTGAATCATAGAAAGACTGAGATTTTGAGAGAACCGATTAGCCCATGAATTCACAAATGTTCCAGACTCTCATAACACACTCATAACAGAAAGGTGATGCATTTAGGGTTTCGAGCATTGTAACAGTAGTGAAGTGTGTGTAGTGTCATGAAGCTCGAAAAGAACCCTAGAGAACTCTAAAAACTGAAATTAAACACAAATGTAGATGCATTCGTACCTGTCAGCGAAAATCACAGAGAAAACAACACAAATTAGGCAATAATTGAAGGTTTGCACAGGGGGTGGCTGAAATCGATCCTGGTTGATCAAAAGTTGGGTGGGCGGATTGTGGAGAAGACAACAGAAGTGGTCGATTTGGAGGGGTTTCAGAGGTGGTGAACTCGACGGTGGGTGGCGGGGGGTG
This sequence comes from Centrapalus pauciflorus, assembly GCA_020465985.1. NCBI lineage: Eukaryota > Viridiplantae > Streptophyta > Magnoliopsida > Asterales > Asteraceae > Centrapalus > Centrapalus pauciflorus. The sequence goes on along the minus strand of JAANYP010003483.1, from coordinate 122,879 downwards.
GCTATGGCGGATTGTGGCGAGTTCGACGGTGGTGGTGGGTGATATCAACCGAGCGATGCCTGATAGGGTTTCTAAAACCCCTTAGGATTTAAACCTTCGTGGTGATATATGGTTAAAACTCACGCGGTGGTGTGGCTACGACTTACGCGGTGGTGTAGGCTAAATGATGTTTTAACGCAGAAACTCACGTGGTGGTGTAACATGAACCTACACGGCCGCATAGACTGTATGTACAAATTTTAAAAGCTGATAGCTACGCGGTGGTGTAACATGAACCTACGCGGCCGCGTAGATGCACAGACAGAGACAGCAACTACAGAGTACAATCCAACCCAATATGTGACATTGACCAAATCTCATGAACACAACTATGGGATTAACAATTAGCTTCAATCATCAAACACCTTACCCCAGACTCATTTTATTCAAAAAACACTTGATTTTATTCAGATTAAAGCAAAGAAATTAACTAAATAAAAGAAAGAGATGATGACTTATTTGACTTTAAGAGTCAAACTAGAGAAACTAAAATCATGCAATAAAAGCAATAAAAGAGGCTCACACTCCGACAAAGCATGATATATGAAAGTGCGAGAAAGCAAAAATGAAATGCTAAAAACTACACACACAAAATGTAATTATAAATAGCAATACGGACTAAACACACTCAAATCTGTTGACTTTTAAAAAGTCAAAACTCAGAATAGTAAGCAATGTCTTACCCCACACTGATGCGTGAATGACCTTTCGCGGGTGCGTGAAAAGATTAACCAGGCACTCAATATGCAAAATTAAGTTCCATCAACGGTTCAAGAATGGCATATTAGTTCAAGATAGGCCCCGTGAACTCAACTAAGGATTATGCAATTACCACTACAATGCATCAAACACCTCACCCCACACTTAAATTCTTGAAAACTCCGAAGTAATTCAGATTAGAACAAGTGAAACAGAACACAAGAACAGTGCTAAGCATGATCAAGTTGACTTTAAGAGTCAAACTGATGAAACTCAAGATATGCAATTAAGGCGATAACAACAGCTTAAGTTTCTACATAGCATGGGATATGACGCTAAGGAAAAACATCAACGAGGTGCTGAAAACGAAACACACAATCTATAAATATAAAAAGAAAGAAGATTCAAATTAACTCGGAGGTGCTGACTTATAAAAAGTCAAATTGATCATTAAGGACAATGACCCATCCCATACTTGATTCCCAAACTTATGGACTCAAACATGCAACACACAATGAAAAAGAAACCAAAACAAGCAACGAACTATAGAAAGCATTATGAAAAACACACCAGATAAATTAGCAAAATCCACACACTAAACACACTAAAGAAAATGCAAATAATAGCAAAAGGAAATTACACCAATATACAAGAGTGGCTTGAGTTTTGAATGAGTCTCAAGCAGGACTCGCCACAGATAATTAAGCTGATAAGCTGGCCAACCGAAGATCGGCCTCACAAAAATTCAACTCAGCAGGATTGTGATATAGCTTCAACCGGTGCCCGTTTACCTTAAAGTTGCCATCAACTCCAACTAACTCAACTGTCCCATATGTGAATACCTCGGCAACAGTAAACGGGCCGGTCCAACGAGAGATAAGCTTATCTGGGAACAACCGTAGGCGTGAATTATGATGTAGAACCTGATCGCCGGCCTTAAAGTCCTTAGGTTGAATCTGCGCATCATGCCTCTTCTTGGTCTTCTCCTTGTAAATCCGGGCACTCTCATATGCCTGATCTCGCAACTCATCGAGCTCGTTCAACTGTAGTTTCCTGTGATCACCTGCAGACAACAAATCAAAGTTAGACCATTTAAGTGCCGAGTAAGCCTTATGTTCTAATTCCATCGGTAGATGACACGCCTTGCCATATACCATCTTATAAGGGGTGCAACCTATAGGGGTCTTATAAGCAGTGCGGAATGCCCAAAGCGCATCATCTAACTTATCTGACCAATCCTTCCTATGCTCTCCAACAGTCCTTTCAAGGATCCTCTTTAAGCCCCGATTTGCAACCTCAGCCTGCCCATTGGTTTGCTGATGGTAGGTTGTAGCTAGCCGGTGAGTGACACCATACCGCTGTAGAATCTTATCGAACTGAGCATTACAGAAATGAGTACCCCGATCACTAATGATAGCTCTCGGTGAACCGAATCGAGTGAAAAGCTTTTTAAGGAAGGAACATACAACCCTAGCATCATTGGTGGGTAAAGCCTGTGCCTCAACCCATTTAGAAACATAGTCGACAGCAACTAGGATGTATTTATGACCACGAGAGGGAGGGAAAGGGCCCATAAAGTCGATGCCCCAAACGTCAAAGATCTCACACACCTGAAAGGTGTGTAGAGGCATCTCATTCCGAGTTGATATGTTGCCTTGACGCTGACATGCATCACATTTCTTAACCAGATCTTGGGCATCTTTGAATATAGTGGGCCAGAATAAACCGGCATCGAACACTTTCTTGGCTGTGGCATTGGCCCCGTGATGACCACCTGTAGGACCTAGGTGACACTCACATAAGATTTGGAACGCCTCATCTCCAAACACGCATCGACGAATGATCTGATCGGCACATACCCGAAATAGATACGGGTCATCCCAAAAGTAGTTCTTAACATCTCGTAAGAACTTTTTCTTTTGTTGATGAGTTAATCCTTTAACCAACACGTTACTGGCCAAATAGTTTGCATAGTCAGCAAACCATGGGCAGTCATTTGTTGCCTGTACTGCACATAAAGACTCATCAAGGAATTTCTCTTTGAACTCAAACTCATTCAAGGGAGGCAAGTCTGAATTTTCTAATCTGCTCAAATGATCTGCCACCAGATTCTCAGCCCCTTTCTTGTCTTTGATCTCGATATCAAACTCTTGGAGAAGAAGAATCCATCGAATCAGACGTGGTTTTGCATCCTGCTTCTGAAACAAGTATCTCAGAGCTGCATGATCAGTGTAGACCACTGTTTTTGAGAGAACCAGGTATGATCAGAACTTCTCGAACGCATAAACCACAGCAAGAAACTCTTTCTCTGTCGTGGTGTAGTTACGCTGAGGGTCTGTAAGAGTCTTACTCGCAAAGTATATGGCGTGGAACCGTTTATTTCGACGCTGACCTAACACTGCCCCAATAGCAAAATCGCTCGCATCACACATTAACTCAAATGGCGACTCCGAGTCGGGTGCCACCATGATAGGGGCAGTAGTTAGCTTCTCTTTCAACGTGTTAATGGACTGCAAACATTCATCATCGAAGACAAATGTTGCATCCTTCTCAAGGAGCTTAGTCATAGGGCGAGCAATGAGTGAGAAGTCTTTAATGAATCGCCGGTAAAAACCAGCGTGCCCTAGAAAGCTACGAACTGACTTAACAGACGTGGGAGGAGGTAGCTTAGATATAGTCTCAACCTTAGCCCTATCTACCTCAATTCCCTTATTCGAGATCTTGTGTCCTAACACTATACCCTCTCGGACCATGAAATGACACTTCTCCCAATTAAGGACCAGATTGGTTTCCTCACATCGGGTTAGCATCTTCTCCAAATTAGTCAGGCAGTCCGAGAAAGAGTTACCAAACACAGAGAAATCATCCATGAAGACTTCAACACACTTCTCGATCATATCATGGAAGATGGCTACCATACACCGCTGAAATGTCGCAGGTGCATTACACAGACCAAAAGGCATGCGCCTATATGCGAACGTCCCATATGGGCATGTGAATGTAGTCTTGTCCTGATCTTGTGGGCTGATTGGGATCTGAAAGTATCCTGAGAAACCATCCAGGAAATAATAGAACTCGTTTCAGATAGTCGCTCAAGCATCTGATCGATAAAGGGCAAAGGGAAGTGATCCTTACGAGTTGCATCATTGAGTTTGCGGTAGTCAATGCAAACTCGCCAACCCGTGACTGTCCTTGAAGGAATTAGCTCGTTCTTATCATTCTGAATGACAGTCATACCCCCCTTTTTAGGGACTACATGCACAGGACTTACCCACGGAGAGTCAGAAATAGGATATATCAACCCGGCATCAAGAAGCTTCAGTACTTCTTTCTTAATAACATCGTGGATCTTCGGGTTGACTCTCCTTTGGGACTGAATAATAGGCTTGATGTCCTCCTCCATCAGAATCTTATGGGTGCAATAAGCAGGGCTAATGCCTCGTATGTCAGTAATTTTCCATGCAATTGCCTGCTTATGTTGTTTTAGAACATTCAAGAGCTGTGCCTTCTCTTCACTAGAAAGATCCTTGGCGATAATAAACGGCAACTGAGATTGCCCCTCTAAGTAAGCATACTCAAGATGAGATGGCAGCTCCTTAAGTTCGAGATTCGGAGGATCTTCAATGGACAACTTAGATGTGACTGACTCCTCGCGATCCATAGGTACAACCTCCTCAGTAGGCGGAGATGTATCAACGGCACACAGATCAACGTGATCGTCAGAGTGGACAACGAAATCAGAGTCCAAAGAAATCGGATACGAGGATAGATCATCATCAGAAATACAATCGTCTACATCCGGTGATGTAGACGTCTCATGCCCCGACATCAATGACTTCAACAACTTCTCATTATTTTCTGGATAATGCTCTCTATCAGAGAAGTGTGAAGACTTAACAAAACAGATGGACTCGGCTGTGTCATTAGGCCTTTGCATTGCCTTATCAACATCAAAACTGACTTGCTCATTCCCGACCCGAAGCGTAAGCTTCTTATCAAATACATCAATTATAGCACGGGATGTAGCTAGGAAAGGTCTTCCCAAAATGAGCGGTACAGTGCAGTCTTCGCTCATGTCCATGATCACAAAGTCGACTGGGAAAACAAACTTATCGACTTTCACCAGCATATTCTCAGCAATACCCTGTGGGAATTTGACTGATCTATCGGCTAGCTGAATAGTCATGCGTGTAGGTTTAGGATCTCCTAACCCTAACCGAGCATATAACGAAGAAGGCATGAGATTAATGCTAGCTCCCAAATCAGTAAGAGCATTAGTAACGTGGAGAAGCCCTATATGACAGGGTATTGTGAAACTACCCGGATCATCCTGCTTAACTGGAAGCTTGTTCTGGAGGACAGCTGAACATTCAGCATTCATCTCAACTGTAGCTAGATCCTCAAGCTTCTGACGGTTAGAAAGGAGGTCTTTCAGGAACTTGGCATACTTAGGCATCTGTGTAATTGCATCAACAAATGGAATGTTGATCTGCAACTGTTTAAACAGACCCAGAAACTTGCCATACTGCTTATCTTGCACCTCTTTCTTCAAGCAATTAGGGTATGGGACACGTGGTTGGTAGGGATTTGCTGTAGGGACTTTTGGAGATGGGACTTGTGCGGGACTCACTAATTCTGGTGGGTGCACCTCGTCCGTAGCGGTCTCCGGCCCTTTCTCAACTAAGGGTGAAGAAGGAGGAGGTGGTGGGTTAGACGCTTCAGATCCTTTGGTTGTCTTTCCACTTCTTGTCACGACCATCTTTGCTTCCCCCCTAGGATTCGGAATAGTGTTACTGGGGAGCTCTCCTGACTGCCTCTCATTCAAAGTCTTAGCCATCTGGCCGAGCTGATTCTCGAGATTCTTCATCGCTGATTGTTGATTACGATTGATCACAGACTGCTCGGCCATGTACTTTGCCATCATTTCTTCCAAACTCGGCTTCTCATGAGTAGGAATGTTTTGATTCTGCCCCTGATATTGTTGCTGATGGCGAGGATTCTGAAGAATTTGAACATTTTGGTTTGGTACAAATCCTTGGCCACGAGGTTGGAACCTCTGACCTTGCCCCTGCTGAAAGCCTTGGTTATACCCCAGATTATACCCTCCCGAATTACCCTGATTGTAACCTCCTGAATTTCCCTGATTATAACCTCCTGAATTACCCTGATTGTAACCCGCGTGAGGGTTAAACTGTGGGCGAGGGTGAGAGAACCCTGGAGGTCGAGGACGAGGGGGTTAGAAAACCCCTGAGGTCTAAAGGTGTTCTGAGAGGCGTAGTTCAGATTATTGTTGGGTCTTGGGAAACCTTCGGGTGTGTACTCATAGTCTCCAGAAGAAAGGTAAACTTCCTCCTGTTGGTACTCAGTAGCATATGCAGCCTGACACTCATAGCCAAAATGAGCTCCACCACAATGTTCACACCCTTGCTGTATGGCGTGCACAGGGTATGATGATGAAGCTTGTGATTGGTCATTTGACTGCTTAGTTAGAATGGCTATTTGAGCAGTGAGATTAGCAATGGCTTCAGCTTGCTTTGAATCATTCGCACCCCAACCAAAGTATTCACTCGGCGTCTGAGTTTGACTCAAGACCAGATCATCGATTATGTCAAAAGCCTCTTCAGGAGTCCTCTTATACACCGACCCGTTACAGGCTGAGTCGATCAGTGAGTGATACATGGGGTGAACATTCTCATAGAAAACCTTGACACGATGATTAAGTGTCATGTTATGATTAGGGCATTTCATGATGGATTCTTTATACCTCTCCCATGCATCATATAGAGACTCGTCAGGTTTCTGCTTAAATGAGAGAATGTCACTCATAAGCTTAGTGGTCCGAGACGGAGGGCAGAATTTAAGTAGAAATTTGGTTTCCATTTCGTCCCAAGTACGAATCGAGTTCGAGAAAAGGGACTCATACCACATCATGACACGTCCGGAGAGAGAGTAAGGAAAGAGCATCAGTCGAATTACTTCCCTTGGAACTTGATTTGCTTTATACCCACCGCATGCTTTTCTGAATTTCTTCAGATGGGAATACGGATCCTCAGAAGATAGACCGCAGAATTGTGCGTTATTCTGAACTAAAGCGATCAGGCTCGACTTTAGCTCAAAATTAACGGCATCGAATCCAGGAATAACTATTGCACCTTCCGAGTCATCGGTGACCGGTTGGTTAAGCTCAAGCATTGATGTCTACGTGACCTTCCTGTGAAAGATGAAGATGAAGAATCAGAAGATGAAGAATCAGAAGATGATGAAGGCGAAGAAGGTGAAGGACTAGAAATCGGAGGTAACTGAACAAAGATGTCTACGTGACCTTCCTCCACCGGATGAGAAACAATATGGTCAGTAGAATCTGATAAACTAGACAGTCCCTCAACTAAAGGGTGCGATTGTTCACGACGACGGTTACGGAATGCTCGCTCAGGTTCGGAGTATGGGCTGACGATATTAGGATTACGACGACTCATACACCGAACACCCTTTAAAGAAAAAAACAGAAAACAGACAGAAAATTTAACTTTTCAGGGGGATTGCCCCTAAAAGGGATCAACTAAACTACCGGTGTTGGTTGTTTCTTAAAGCTCACACCACTCCCCGGCAACGGCGCCAAAAACTTGATGCGCGCAAAACACACCTCAGGTTTTAATATCTAAATGAACCCAAAGTATAAATTACACAACTGGCAGTGTACCAACCGTGTGCAATATAGCTTTAAGAATCACCCAGGATTTATCGAACTCAGGGAACGGAATAAAGATTGGAGACTCCAATACTACAACCTAAACCAATATTTAGCTATTTTTGACGTTTTGAGGAAGTTATCAACTAAAGACAATAATTAAAATTAACTAACAGAATAACTATAGCAAACTAAGTAACACAAGTATAAAAAGTTAAACTAATAATTTTGGATTTTTCAGATTAAAATAAAAACTAAATCTAGCAAACAAGAATTAAACTAAACAACTAAAGCAAGCAAGTAACGACAACTAAATTATACGAATCAAACTAATTAAAGCAAAATCAAATCAAACTAAGTTAATCAAGTAAAGAACGATGATAAATTTTACCAAACTCTTATATTACGAAAGCGTCACCCACTTGGAATTAGAAAACTATAATCAATTGGCGATGGATTGAATTGATTGACTAAAGACAAATCGGTTGATAACCAATTTTAAATTCAATTAAGCCCGGATTTTAGTTTAGTTTACCGATTATTTAATTACTTCAAGTTAAAATATTTAATCTTGATAACCACGTCATGAAAACAAAGCAACTCGTCAAACTCCAATAGTAACCAATTAATCTTATAATCGCAACACAATGCATAAAGATAATCGATTAACACCGAAATCCAACAAATTGACTTTGTCACTTTAAAAATCAAACTTTATGATTTGCCAATCCTATTATCGCAACACAATGCATAAGAACCAACAAACACATAAAATTCTAGATTAACAATCAACTATCAAATCATAATCGCAACACAATGCCTAGAAGAGATAGTTGACTATTAATTTTTCATTTAAAGCCTCTTTCTTTTTAAAACGCAGATCTAATTAACACTTTATTATCGCAAAACAATGCTAAAAGATTAATAAAAATCTGATTTTTAACAAGAAAATATGAAATAATCAAGAATCCAACAAATATAAACCAAAATCCATCAATCAATCCAACAATTTACCAATTAATACATAGAATCCATCATCCCAAGCGGGTGAACAAGAAAACTACTCACTAATCATGCTAAAAACCGAAATTAAACTCAAATTAATAAAAACCATTACGAAATTAGAAAGTTTAAGGAACGAGTGTACCAAATCCGTAGCTACAATGAAGAAATTGAACTCCAAAACTTGAATCGAATGCTTGTAGATCCAGGAAATCCGAAACCTTTAACCAAACTATGATTAATTACTTGAAAAGCTACGAAAAACTCTAAAACTCGTCTCTAAAACCGTGGAAAAATCGCACCAAATGCTAGAAAATCCAAGAAAATCGAAACTTTCAACTAATCTATGACTAACTATCTTGAAAATCGAAGAAAAACGTAAGTAAAAGCTCTGAAAATTGTCTCTAAAACTCCCAAAATTCGATTAAGCTCGGCTGCTGCAAACTAGGGTTTAAAAAACGAATTTCGTGGGCTGGGCTTCTTACGCGGCCGCGTAGGGTTAAGTCACGCGGCCGCGTAGCTGTGTTGACTGGTCTTACACCACCTGCCTACATGGTCTTGTAAAAATCTGTTTACGCGGCCGCGTGAAAGAAAGCTACACGGCCGCGTAGGGCAAATTTTCAGCAAATCTCCGAATTTGATCAGGGAAGCTAAGTGGACTTCAATTCCTCGTTCTTTTGGCCTCGATTTCCGTTCCAATGTCGATTTAACGGCTTCTGACCTGTGAAACATAAATATTAATAAAATCAGTATCGTTTTCGCACATTTCGGTCTGAAAACCACCCAATATGCAAGGGAAATGATACAAAATATATGTATAAATATGCACATATCAGAAGCCGTATATGTAGCTACGGGTAGCTGTTGTTCACATGTTCTATGGATCCAACAACAATTGAGGGACTACGGTTTGACTTATACACACACTCCTATTAGGATAGACAACCAATCGATAATAGCAATAACCAATAATCCGGTAAAGCACAGTTAGACTAAGCACATTAATATTCGTCATCATTTTATTCGTGACTGTGTAGAGAAAATTTTGATTAAATTGGTAAAAGTCCTAACAGAAGACAACTATGCGGATTTGTTCACAAAAGCATTTGATAGATCACGCTTTGAGTTGTTAGTCCAACTAAACGGGATGCAAAATCCAGAGTAACCTGATCTCATTAGATAGTTTTTCTTTAATTTTTAGCTTTTAGTTTGTCCTTCTAGTTAATTTACTTAAAAAATTAAATATATAAATAAATAAAAACGGAGCCAACATGACGAGATTTAGTGAAATCTAACAAACTCTAAGTGTTAATCTTTCACACATAAGTAACTAAAAACTTTAGTATTATACATATTCATGTTCTGATGTGTTTGTAGGCATAAAACATGAAGATTTTCCTAAAAGCCAATAAAATAATCCAGAAATTGTCGTATGTGTTGCTAACTTAGATGTATGATCAATAGGGTGGGTGAGGTGGGGTATGAGGTAAGGGTAGGGTAGGGTAGGGTAGGGTGGGGAAGGAGAGGCATGCATTTATTTATTTGTGATAAGTGGTGATAAGAAGCATATCAAAGTTTTATCAGTATTGGCCTCTTACTTATTAGTATCTTCCTTTTACCGAATAAGAGGTTACCTTTTATCAGAGCCTGATAAGTGTTATCAAACACCCCCTAGAAGTTATAATCTATTTGTCTGTAGTTGTTACAAGGGTTGATGTTACAAGGTTTCAATAATAAACTCCAATAATGTACGTCATTGATGGAGAATTTATTTCGTGTCTTTTTATCTTATTGTTGATCATTATGTTACTAGTTTGTTTTGTGCCTATAAAATGGCTAGTCTGTCTTCGTTTTTCATAAGCATAAAAAAAGTGAGTCACTTTTTCTTCAAATATTCAAACATTGTGCTATCAAAGCAAGGTTACTGTATTGAAATTAAGAGCAAACACGAGAGATATTTGTGTGGTAGAAAAAATGGCTAACTTGAGTAATGCACCACGTGCTGCACAACCTCCCATTCTTGTATCTAAAGTTGAAGGTTACGGGCATCACGATGAAAACCTTACTGCGGTCTCAAGATCTATGGGAATTCGTAGAGACGGGTTATAACGATCAAGATGAAGACCCTGCAAGACTAAAAGAAAACAAGAAGAAGGATGCCAAAGTAACTACGATTATTCACCAGGCTGTTCATGATAGTGTTTTCTCTCGCATAGCAGCTGCTACATTAGCAAGAAATACATGGACTCTACTACAAACGGAGTATCAAGGAGATTCAAAAGTCCTCATGGTGAAACTACAAGCACTAAGAAGAGAGTTCAAGACTATGTCAATGAAGAATGATGAATCCATTGCTGATTTTCTATCAAGAGTAATGGGAGTCGTCAACCATGAAGACATCACAAATCAAAAGGTGGTACAAAAGTCCAAAGAAGCCTACCTCCCCGATACGATCACGTAGTTACAGCAATTAAAGAGTCGAGAGACTTGACGATACTCTCATTAGATTAATTGATGGGGTCTTTGCAGTCTCATGAGTACAGTGTGAATCGTAATGTTGGTAATGATGAAGATAAGGCATTCCACGTAAGGGAAGATTTTTTGTTGCAACCTAGAGGACGTGGGACAAGCTTTATGCGTTGAAGGAATCGACGACAAGGACGTTTTGGTGGAAGAGGAAGAGGAAGAAATAACATCAAATGCTATAATTGTAATCGTTTTGGGCATGTGAGTGCAAACTGCTGGTATGATCAACAAGCAAACGCGGTGCTAGAAAATGTTGAGGAAGAAGGTGAGAAGGACAATAGACTATTCATGGCATTTCGACTATGAAGCGAAAGATCAAGTAGCGTGTGCTTTGTGGACGATGGGTGCTCTAATCACATGACGAGAGATCGATCAATTTTCAAGGATCTTGATGAAACAAAGAGGGTAAAAGTTCAATTGGGTAATGGAAAGGAGATCCTGATTGAAGGAAAGGGAAGCATACACCTCGTATTACCAAATAAAAAGGTGAAACAACTATATGATGTTCAATTTGCACTTGAGCTTGATTACAATTTACTTAGTGTATGGTCTTTTGAATTCGTCTTATGTTCGATGATGGGGTTTGTATTTGATGGATTAATCCCGATCAAATATAGTATTAGCGTATTAATTATGTCAATTATGTAAAGTATGATGTATGAATATGTAAATTTTAGTAAGTAGAAAGACCTATCTAGTATTTAGGAAACCTGAAGGGTTGCACATTTTCATAAAGGTTGTGACTTTTCGTGAAGGGGTATGTCCAAAGAGTTGCGACTTTTCAACGCACCCTTTCGATTATTATATATAGATCTAATGTAACCATTATGAAGTGTGATTTAAGAAAGATTGTTTAATAAAGTTCATATTTTTGTAAGAAAATCCTGTGCAATTTAGTGTAAGAATCCAACAATTGGTATTAGAGCTTCAAGTTTTCGATTCTCATCGTATACCATCAGGTACACACACACAGTACACAACAATCTTAGAAATTCTGGTTTTCAGAACCAACGTCAAACTTGTTAGTTTAATCTTGATTATGTAAATAGTTTAAAGTTAAATATGTAATTATATAAAGTACAAGGGCCTAGAATAGCATTTAGTAAACTTGAAGAGTTACATCCTTTAGTAAGAGTCGCAACCCTTCGTGAAGAGGCACGTCCGAACCATTGTGTCGGTTCAGACACACCTCTTAGATTATTATAAATAGGAAGCATTGTAAAGATTGTAAATTGTGTGATTTCCAAGATTGTTATAATCCTGTGATTGTTTTTAGAGAGTTTTCCCAACATTGGTATCAGAGCGACAGGTTAATCGATCCTAGAAGCATCATCATTTACCGAAGGCAGAAACAATCGAAGAAATACACCCAGCGATTAGAACATCGTCGTTAAGGAGATTGGCAAAAGAGATTGCCAAATTGATACACGGGGCAGACGAACACAATAGTGTTCTACTACCAACCGGCACCAACAAGAAATCAGATTGATTTCAAGAGACCATGAATCTAGAGAAGATTCAATTAGAGAAATCAGAAATTTCTCGTCACAGTAGGAAAAACCCCACGGAACCGAAGGCAACAAATTGAAGGCAACGAATTTTTTAGGGAAAAAAAAACAGTAAGCCCCTTCGCAAATATAGCAATAGATATAGCAAACCCTAGAAATCAGTCAAAGGGGATATACCAGAACGTATAAACCTCATACCGAAAGCAATAGAAGTCAAAATCAGAAAGTCAAAACCTGATTTCGAAGAAGCCACAACCGCAGAAAACCCACGGTTAGAAGTCGCCAACCTCCACATCGAACCACCAGAACCACCGAACGCTGCCATCATTAGAGGCAACGTTTAGGGTTCCAGAATTCCAGAAGTCGAACCAGCGCAACCAACCGTCGCCTACCACCACCAGAAACCACCAATCGCCACCATAGAATCCATAATCAGCGATTGACACATAGGCAACGATTAGGGTTAGGATTTGCAAGCATCAAGACCGATTAAACAGAGGTATAGCACCGAATCGCAAGAAACCGATTCCGAAGAGGCATCCATCAGAGAGTGGCACTGATTGGAAGAAAAGAGGCACCGATTAGGAAGAGACATAGCACCGATTCAAAGGAATCACAAAGGGTTACATCGATTTCAACAGAGACATCGATTCACAAAATGGGAGAAAAGCGTATAGTAGCACCTGTTTAATCATATGTGGGTTGTACTGATTAGAAGAAATCGGTTCAAAAAATGTACAATGTTTCAGAGAGGAAACGTTTTCACAGAAGTGCCAAGAAAGCTTAAAGAGGGGGGCCAAGAAGATTATAGAGACAATCATTTGAATAGGCACAATAGCAACATTTCGTAAGGACGACAAAAGGGGCTGGATGTCGTTTAAGGAGAGAGGAAAAGAATTAAAAGGTTTTTAAAAGCCCAAGCAAAGTTACAGAGGCCCAAAGAAATTAGAGAGCCCAAGTACCACAATCAAAAGAAAAGAGTCCAAGAAAAGGAGAGGCCCAAAAGCAAAACCCAAGAGAATTAAAAGGAGCCCGTCAGGTTTCAATTTTAATATATATAATTGCAAATATATATTATTATTATTTTAGAATATAGACTTTAATTTATTAGAAGAATAAATTAAAGATTGATATTTGCCGGTTATAATTCACGTTAAGGAAACGTTGAATTTTTTGAGAAATAATTGTGGTTAGACAGAAAAGTTAAGTTGAATTGTTATAAGATTTATATTGGTTTTAGCAGAATACCAAATTAAAGAGTATGATGGGAGAGAAAAGTGTAGATACAGAGATAGACCGGAGTTCAAGAAAGAAAAAAAAAAGAAAAAGAGAAAGAGAAAGAGTTATTGATCAAGAGTAGATCAATAACAAAATGAGAAAGAGAGAAAAGGAGATAGAAATAGAGAAGCAGAAAGAGTTATTGATCGAGAGTAGATCAATAACAAGAAAGAGAGAGAGATAAAGAGAGTAGACAAGGTCGAGATTAGACCAAAGAGAGCATGATTGATCGAGAGTAGATGATCAATCAAAGAAAAACTGATCAAGAGTAGATCGTTTTTCTTAAAGGAGAGATTCAAAGAAGAATTGATCGAGAGTAGATCGTTTTTTCTTAAAGTAGGTTAGAGAAACCGAAGATTTGATTCAGCAAAATCAAATACAGATAGAGAGACCGTTAGAGAACCTAACAAATGCACAGATGCAGCAGAGACAGTTAGAGAACCTAACAAGATTGAGATTGCACAAGCAAGAAGATGCAAGTGTTGCAAGATTGAGATTACACGAGCAAGAAGATGCAAGTGTTGAAGACAAACAGAAGACCAATCAAGATTAAGGGGGAGAATGTTAGTTTAATCTTGATTATGTAAATAGTTTAGAGTTAAATATGTAATTATATAAAGTACAAGGGCCTAGAATAGCATTTAGTAAACTTGAAGAGTTGCATCCTTTAGTAAGAGTCGCAACCCTTCGTGAAGGGGCACGTCCGAACCATTGTGTCGGTTCAGACACACCTCTTAGATTATTATAAATAGGAAGCATTGTAAAGATTGTAAATTGTGTGATTTCCAATATTGTTATAATAAAGATTAGTTACGGTAAATCCTGTGATTGTTTTTAGAGAGTTTTCCCAACAAAACTAAGATCAGTAAGAGTAAGCAATTGACGAATGCGGCAGTCTTACACAAAGTGTTATACCACCAAACCGGCATCAATTCATCATAGAAAGAATTCTGAAGTAGCAGTTAGGCAAAACCACAAAACAAAACAGAACAAACGCAATCAAGTTCGTGGCAGTAAGTCAAATTCCAAAAACAGAAAGCATAATCAGTAAGCCACTATCGCAAATCAGTAAGCCCCTATCGCAAGAAACAGTAAGCCAAAACACTAGAAATTTGATATAGCATAGATAGAAAACCCAAAATCAGAAAGATAGAACCTGATTTCGGAAAGCAAGCCAACCGTAGAAACCCATGGTCAGAAGCCACTACCAACCGTAGCCAACCACAACCGCACAACCACCAAACACCACCACCACCAACCGTCGCCACAACGATAAACCAGAAGGAAACCATAGGCAACAATTGGAACCGAAGGTCGCAGTAAGTAACAGAAGGGTTTTTGCGATTTAGAAAGGACGAAGCAATCGAAGGCACCGATTCACAACTAGGGTTACGCCGATTTAGAAAGGAACAAAGTAAGAACAGTTGCAGCGATTAAGGAGAAACCATCTCATTGGCTCAAGAAGGTTGTATCAATTCAAAGTAAGAAAGAAGGAGACTTCGCATTGGTTCACAAAGAGAGACGTACCGATTGTGAATTTCAGACAAAAGGCAGTAAAGGAAAAATTCACCGGCCCAAGGAAGTAGCCCAAAGCTGTAAGAAAAAGAGAGTCGAAGCAGTAATAAGGAGAAGAGGAATTAGACCCAAACAAAAAAGCCCAACAGTAAGAGTAAATTTAAAAGGAAGCCCACCAGGTTATGTTTTCTTTTCAAATTTTAATTTTATTATTATTATTATTTTAGACAATAGATTTTTAATTTATTAGGAAAATAGATTAAAAATTAGTTCGTTACAATTTTTCGTTAAAAACGTAGAATTATTTAATTGTTATAAAATAATAATTGTGGTTAGAGTATATATATAAAGAATAAAAATTAAGTAAGTAAACCAAGGAGTTACAAAAATCCGTGTAACACCAAATTTGGAGTAAGTTCAGTATGAGTACGATTTAGACAACCGTGACAGCACAGTAAATCTAGTGTTATAAGAAACCTTGGCGTTTCTAAATAAGTAAGAAAAAAACCTAGTGTTTCAAAGTAAGTAAGCAAGAGAAAAACCTTAGTGTTTTTCAAGAAACCCTAGCGTTTCCCAGTGGCGTGCTTTCAAGGGGTCACTACAATAGGAAGACAGTAGTTTCATCGTTTCTACCCAGCTAGTTATAGCCTCAAGAAATCCTGTCAATCAGTGCCTTCTTGTCTATCTTGCTTTTCGACGAGCGACTAGCGGGAACTCATGCCTTTTTTTAGAAACCAAGAGTTTCCTTTCAGATCCTAGAGTTTCCAACTAAGAAGTAACAGAAAACCACAGTGTTTTTCAAAAACCTTTGCGTTTCCCGGTAAGAGAAACTATCGTGTTTCAAAGCAAGTACGAAACTAATCATACGATCAAGAGTAAATAAGTAAGAAGTAAGGTTGGTCAGATTCAGTGATCACAAGAAAGAAAGTAAGTAAGTATTAAAATTTTAAATTTCAAAAATATGGCAAATGGAGAAGCATCTACACAAATACGTGAGCAAAATGTAACAATTGCATGCCCGAAACTAAAAGAAACAAATTACACTAAATGGGCAATCATAATGGAAACAATATTAAAAGCATATGATCTTTGGGAAACACTTGATGCCACAGAAGATATAGATGAAAGAAAGATGCAAACAACAAAAGCAATGATAGTAACAACTTTGCCACCAGATATTTTAATGCAAGTTTCGTACTGTACGCAGTGCGAAAGAAGTATGGGAGTCTATTAAAGTACGATACATGGGAGAAAACTGAGTTCAACAAGCACGCCTACAAACTTTTAAAAGCTAATTGGAGACTTTAAAAATGAAGAATAACGAAACAGGGAGCAACTTTGCAGGAAAATTAGGAAGCATAAGAGGCAATGTCAAAAGTCTTGGTTCGAATCTTAAAGACAAAGTACTCGTAAGAAAGCTACTGAACTCAGTCCCAAAGAAGTTTCTACCCATCGTAGCATCTATCGAACAATACTCAAATGTTGATAAGATGTCATTTGAAGAAGCAGCCAGAAGAATAATAACTTTTGAAGTACGCCTTAAAAGTCAAGATGAACCCAACAAGATGATCACCAAGACAACCTTCTAATGGAAAAATCAAGAGTTCAACACGAAGGAGGAGATCGAGGAAGACACTTTAATAAAGAAAGGAAAGAACTTGAAAGAGGTACGAATCAAGAACGAAACAAGAATAGAATGAGATGTTATGAATGTGGAGAATTTGGTCACTTTGCATACGAATGTTCAAAATGGAAAGAGAAAGACAAGAAGCAAGAAGCACATCTCATCTATCTAAGCGACGATGACCCTATGCTGTAAGACAAGATGATCGTGATTAAGGGGGTGAATGATGGATTAATCCAGATCAAATATAGTATTAGCATATTAATTATGTAAATTATGTAAAGTATGATGTATGAATATGTAAATTATAATAAGTATAATGACCTATCTAGTATTTAGGAAACTTGAAGGGTTGCACCTTTTCATAAAGGTTGTGACTTTTCATGAAGGGGTATGTCCGAAGAGTTGGGACTATTCAACGCACCCTTTCGATTATTATATATAGGTCCTAATGTAACCATTGTAAAGTGTGATTTCAGAAAGATTGTTTAATAAAGTTCATATTTTGTAAGAAAATCGTGTGCAATTTAGTGTAAGAATCCAACACAGAAGGATAGTGATAAGGTGATAAGGCTTTATTCATCGTACCAACATCTCATAATAAAGTTTTCAGATTAAATGTTACAAGGATCATGGGTGTGATCTTTCAGTAATGAAAATAGATGATTCTGAGTTATGGCACCTTAGGTTTGGTCCTTTGCATGAAAGAGGATTTAAACTACTAACTGACAAGTCCATGGTGACGGGTCTTCCAAGAATCGGATCTGTTTCCTTATGTGAAGGTTGCATATATGGAAAACAAAGTAGAAGATCATTCACTAAAAATGAAATGGAGAGCATCACAACCTCTTCAATAAATTCATGGTGATCTCTGTGGGCCTATTCAAACTGAATCGTTGGGAGGTAACAGTCATTTTCTTTTGTTCACAGATGATTTTAGTAGAATGAGTTGGGTATATTTATTGGAATGATAAGGTGAAAGCTTTGAGAAGTTTAGGCATTTCAAAGAAAAAGTAGAGAAACAATCTGAAAAGTATCAGAAACCTATCCTAAGAACTGACAGAGGAGGCGAGTTTTGATCTAAGGAATTTGATATTTTTTGCAAAGAAAATGGGATACATGGAGAATTGACGTCACCGTACACCCCTGAACAGAATGGTGTGGCACAAAGAAAAAAAATAGAACTGTTGTAGAAATGGCAAGAAGCATGTTGCAAGCGAAAGATCTTCCGAATCTGTTCTGGGCTGAAGCTGTGGCAACCTCAGCATATATATTGAACTTGTCTCCAACAAAGGCTGTCTTGAACAAAATTCCGTTTGAAGCATGGCATAACCAAAAACACTCTGTAAGTCGTTTAAAAATTTTTGGTTGCATTGCCTGTTGTTTGAAACCTTCACTCAGTAGGCAAAAGTTGGATCAGAAGTTTGCATCTCTATAGGCTTATAGATTGTACAATCCGCAAATCAAAAAATCATAACTAGTAGGGATGTGGTATTTGATGAAAACGCCAAGTGAAATTTTCAGGAAGGAAATACAACCGTTGACATGCAAGTTACTTTGGTTGAGATTCAAAGAAGATCAGATCGGTGAACCAGCATCATCAACAGCTTTAGAAGGGGAATCAAGTAGTTCAGAACCAGAAAATAACTCAAGTGATCAGGATACACCTCTAAAAAGATCCCGCTGAAGATATATATGCCTCATGTCAATTTGCATTATCCTTAGTGGAGCCCAACAGTCCAACAGTCACGATGAAGCAAAGAAAAGCATAGAATGGAGAGAAGCAATGGAGGCAGAGTTGGAAGCTAGCTTTAAGGAAAAACCGAACGTGGACGATGGATGATCTTCCAGACGGGAAAAAAGGCGATTGTGTTGAAGTGGGTATTCAAAAACAAGGTGAACGTGGATGGTACAATTCAAAAATACGAGGCGAGGTTAGCAGCGAAGGGGTATGCACAGGAATATGGAATTGATTTTGAAGAAACCTTCTCTCCAGTTTCAAGGTTCCAAACAATACGGTTTGTTTTGTCATTTGCAGCTCAAAAAGGATGGCATGTATATCAATTTTTTGATGTGAAATCAGCGTTCCTTGATGGCATATTACAAGAGGAGGTGTATGTATTACAACCACCTGGGTTTGAGGTAAAGGGCAAAGAAGGTAAAGTTTACAGATTGCATAAGGCTTTGTACGGATTGAAACAGGCTCCGAGAGCATGGTATAGCCGAATCTATAGTTACTTTCAAGCTCTTGGTTACTTAAGATGTGATAGTGAGCCCACTCTGTATGTCAAAAAACAAGGCCGGATTAGCTTTGATCATTATATATTTGTATGTTGATGACATAATCTGCACCAGCTCATCAAATTCTCTTTTGCTCGACTTCAAAAGGAGAATGGAGAAAGCTAGAATTTGAGATGTCAGATATGGGGCCTCTACATTACTTTCTTGGTCTAGAGGTTCTTGTAATGGGATATTCATCTCTCAATAGAAATATGCTGCAGATCTTTTAACTAAATTTGGAATGGTGAATTGTAAAGCTGCTGATACACATATGAACGCAAATGAAAGGTTACAAGCGAATGATGGTGAAGCTTTGGCAGACGCGAAGAAGTTCAGAGGTTTAGTGGGTGGGCTAATCTATCTCGGTCACACGAGGCCAGATATTGCCTTTGCGGTAGGACTCATTTCCAGATTCATGCAGAATCCGTCAATAGCCCACTTTGGAGCAGCTAAGAGGATAATTCCAGTACAATAAATATGTCATTTGTTCATATCATTTTTATACGCTTTTTAAAAGTGTATAAAAGTTTTGTAAATTTTCTACACTTATAAATGTGTTTAAAATTGTTGCAGTAATAAGCGTGAAAATATATACTAAATAATCCTAATTGTCACATTTAAAATTTTAAGGAAAAACGTTCACATGTATAAGTGTGGACAAATTTTAATTATTTCACACTTGAAAGTGTAAAGATAAATTTGTCAAACTCAATTTTCTCACGATTCCTCTTATGTGGACAAATTAGACGTGGCAAATTGATTTTCATACTTTTAAGTGTGGACAAATTATTTGTTTGTCCACATTTATAGCTGCACACTTTTTTAGTACATATTTGAGCATAAAAACTCCACACTTATAATTGTAACTAATTTTTACATCCTTATAATTACGAATAAACATAAAACTTTTTTACGCACTTGCTAAAAGCGCGTAAAAATAACGTGTACAATTGACATTTTTGTTTTAGTGGAATTGGGTACATAGCCGGAACTATTGGGTATGGTGTTTAGTATATATGCAAGATCAAAGAACATCAAACTGGCAGGTTACACAGACAGTGATGACTAGGTAATTTCTTATGATGACAGGAAGAGTATTTCAGTTACTTTGTTTTCCATAGGCTCGGGAGCTATTTCATGGAGCTCAAAGAAACACATGTCGTGTCTTCATCGTCAACAGAGGCTATGTTGCAGCGACTGCAGCCGCATGTCAGGCAGTATCGCTACGAAAATTGTTGAAAGAATTGCTACATGAGCAAGGGGAAGCTACTGAAATTTATTGTGATAATAATTCAGCCATCTTTTTGAGTAAAAATCCAGCTTATCACAGTAGAAGTAAACATATTGATATAAAGTACCATTATACGAAGTCAAAGCAATGAAGTGGAACTTAAGTATCGTCATACTCAAGAGCAACTAACAGACATCCTTACTAAATCCTTGGGGAAGGAGTAATTTTGTTATCTCAGGTCACAACTTCGAGTTGGTAAGTTCGAATTATGAGAAAGTGAAGCTGGTAGTTCACAACATGGAACTGGTAAGTTTGAATGATGGAGAAGTGTTGAAACAGGTAATTCAAACATCTAGTAGTTACAATATCTGTTTGTCTGCTGCTGTTACAAGAGTTGCTGTTACAAGTTGGTTCAATAATAAACTCCAATAATGTTGTCATTAATAGAGAATTTATTTGGTGTCTTCTCATCTTATTGTTGATCCTTATGTTACTAGTTTGTTTTGTGCCTATAAAATTGCTAGTCTGTCTTTGTTTTTCATAAGCATAAATAAAACGTTAGTCCCTTGTTCTTCAAATATTCCAGCATATATGATTCCACACTGCCAAATAGAGTCAAATATTTTTAGAGTTCTCCATTACGTCGATCATAGTAAATTTTGACTGTTAAATTAACCAAACAGAACAAGTAGTTATATAAAAAAGATGCCTGGTTAGACGAAAGTGAGTAAAAATGGAATTCAAAGAGAAACAGTTGTTTTAAGGTCATAACCTCCTTATGAGCATATACCCTTACCAAATCCGAATACATCTCCAATTTCTCTCTCTTTTCCCTTAAATTACTTGCATAAACATATAAGTTAATGATGCATATGAATAAATAGATAATACACAACTACTGCGAACAAAAAGCTCTTCAATCACACTTTGTTTTTCAATTGACCACGTTTTCTAAATCGGGGTTGAAGGGATAGGCTTTTGATAAACGATATGCACCTCATGTTAAGGTCGAAAATATGGGGTAGAAAGCTTTTAACCTGTTATTTATATAAATAAAAAATAAATGTAGCCCTATTAATTAATAAAATTTCCGGGTTACATTTTTTTTTAATTTTTAATTTTTTTGTATATTATTTATATTATTTCCTAAAAATTGTGACAATAGTAAGAAGCAAAATACTCCCAAAACAACTTAATAGATAATAGCTGTCAAAATGTTGTAGTTTTTCATGCCTAATGATTCACATGTATACATGTTCAGCTTTCACCTCCTAAAAATGGTAATGAATTTATGTGAACAACATACCTGTAGTAACGAAAAGGATGTCATGATGTGTCTTTTGACACTACTACAGAAAGGTTAATGAAGTCTGGTATGAAACTTGGTTGGGGCTTAAAAGAGGGTGGCTTCATTGTAAACCAAATATAGCCGGGTCCAATTATAATTAGAGCCTGGGTTTTACATAAACCGGGTCTAATTAAAATAAAACTATAAAAGATGCTTAAATAGAGACCTGTTGGAATCAAAACAGATTAAGCAAATATACGGCAGGAAGAAAAAGAAAATGAAATGCTAAAAGTCTTCTTCAATCTAATTAACTAAATCAACATACAATATTTATAGGAAAAAATATGCTAAACTACTTACTAAAATTTAGGAAATATAGGAAATAAACTGGAATTCTATCTTTGACTTAAATAAATATAAATTATAATAAATGGTATTGGTCTTCATGAAATTCGCTCCAATATGCATACGTGGTTACTTGCCAAGTCTTGGGTACCCGGATCATGCAACTTGTATCAATGACCCATATACTGAATTTTGACCCACGGACTCGTAACAACCGAACGGTGACCCGCAAATAAACGATTAATCCAACAATCACCCCCTAATCGTTTATTGCTACCCTTCACTCACAGCAGCGTTTAATCACCTTACGAACTCGATTCTCGACTTTTTCTGGACACACGCCCTCCAACTCGGTCACATCCAAAGTCATCTCGATCTTGCTCAACCCCTTTGAATACAACACCGGCCGCAACATGGAACATGGCATCCCGGACACGTTCATTTCTGTCCCGACTCTTCCCGGACCATCCGACACATCTCGTCGGTCACGTCCGAAGTCCCCCGACTTGAACCGCCACCGCCATAATGTTTACAACCCGTGTGATTTTTGTCAAACCCACACATTTTCCAAGCCACCGCTTCAAGAGTCTCTTCCACGGGTCAAGAAAACAAGGTCACCATGACCTTTTCCGTCTTCCGTCACCCGCGAAGCGAACCGAACCGAATCAAAGCCACCCGCTTCGATGTCCTCACGTCCGTTTTTACCCGCACCACCGAGTTATACTCTTTTGGTAGCTTCGTCCTTATTCCGATCATACCCATTTCAAGAGATCTCTTCAACCGACCAAGAAAACAAAGCCACCCCCCGCTTCTACCGTTTTCTTTCACTTGCAACGAATCAAAATCCAAAGCCACCTGCTTTTCACGGATCATTTCCGTTCGTTTCACACACCCCGTCGGTTAGTCTCACTTTCACCCGAAACAAATGATCAAAGGTACCGCTAACAACCTGGGAGCACGAATGTTCTATCACCAGTCACCACCGTCGTCTCAACGGGTACTACCACCACGACAACGGTTGAACCGAAACACTTTACCGTCTCCGTTTTCTGCTTCTCACTCTCTTTCACGACTGCCCTCCACCGACCTACCCGCCGCCGGCGGAGGCTACCCTCGGATCTAACCTGGCTCTGATACCAAGTGTTGGAATCAAAACAGATTAAGCAAATATACGGCAGGAAGAAAAAGAAAATGAAATGCTAAAAGCCTTCTTCAATCTAATTAACTAAATCAACATACAATATTTATAGGAAAAAATATGCTAAACTACTTACCAAAATTTAGGAAATAAGCTGGAATTCTATCTTTGACTTAAATAAATATAAATTATAAATGGAAATGGAAATGGTCTTCATGAAATTCGCTCCAATATGCATACGTGGTTACTTGTCAAGTCTTGGGTACCCGGATCATGCAACTTGTATCAATGACCCATATACTGAATTTTGACCCACGGACTCGTAACAACCGAACGGTGACCCGCAAATAAACGATTAATCCAACAAGGTCCATATATATATATATATATATATATATATATATATATATATATATATATATATATATAATTTATCTATTTCCAGCATAAATCTAAATTTAATAATAACCTGTTTTTTTTTCTAAATGCATATATGCAGAAAATATACAACTCCAATAATTATAATAACCTATTTCAACATATAATGAACGTTTCAATCTTACAAGTTCAACCTCAATTACATATGTTTTTAACTCTACGAATAAGACTTTAATCTTTCAATTCCAAGCACTTGGAGTTTGGAAAATGTTTAAAGATACATACTCGAACTCCACGGTCTTTCATTATCCATCACACACCATCTTCTGACTATTCAATTATGTCATCATGCTATCACTTCATTCTTACCTGTAAAACATAACCACGTTTGTCTTTAAGAAAGTTTGATACACTAAACACATAAATAAAACGATGCGCGCATATGAATCAATAGGTATTGTCATCTTACCTTTCATTTGGGCCGAAACTCAATTCCATCAATCATTCGTCTACTCTCATCTAACAAGGGTTAAAAAATAAATAACATTTAGTTACAAATATTTAATTATAATCTAAATTGAAATAAGATTATAAAAAACTCCAAGAACCAGTATCTATGAGTAAAAAAGGAAGGAACTTTATTAATCTACCTGAAACACTAACTTCTATGCCTTGTTAAATAACTGAAGAGTGATATCTTCATGTCCTTTTGATGTAGATGTAGAAAGATGCTGTTCACACCCAGAAAACTCATTAGCAAGCATATTTCATGTCATTTTTCTACTACATAAATAGAAACTTTGATGCAATTAGCGCTTTTAGGTTGTTAAATGAAAAAATGAACATACCAGTGTAGACCTTCCATTATAATTTTCTTGTTTGGGTCAGCTGCAGCTTGAATTAAGCTTTTTATCTGAAACAAATCCCAATTGTAAGTTGAACGGTTTAAAGATAGTTACTCGAACTGCACAGCCTTTCATTGTCCGTCGCGCACCATCTTATACCCATCCAATCATGTCCTTTTGATGTAGAAACTTACTCGAACTTCTCTGCCTTGTTGAATAAGCAAAAGAATGATATGTTCATGTCCTTTTTGATGCACAAACATGTTCTTCACACCACTGTTGACCTTCCATCATAATCTTTCTTGCTTGGGTAATTGCCCCAACTTGAATAAAAGCTTTTTAGCTGTAAGTTGAACGGTTGATTGACCCTCAGTGCAAGTTCTGCCTCTTGTAATCAGCTATATATGAAGTATGATATGTGTCATCAAATGCTTCAAACGAACATCACATTAATAAAAAGCATGTGGATAGGAATCATAACTATATAATAGAATAATTGAACATCTCATACCCAAGAGAATAATTGAACATCTAAGAGTGTTTTCAATTAGTACATCCAAGAAGAAACACCACTTATAATTATTTCAAAAAAGCATAATAACACTGGGATAACATCTAAAACTCACAGCACATAAAAGTTGATGCCAAAACTCAATAACAGCAAAAATCAACTCAAAAAATACAAAATATTCAATAAAAAACATGAAAAAAATACCTCCAAACCTCCAAAACTAGACACATTCATAGAATTTGGCCCAAATAGGCACATATGTAATATACTAAAACTTGAATACAAATAGAAGTGTCATTCGAAATTAGATCCAACTAGCAACAATCTTCATCCCTAAAGCAACAAACCACTAGACAAAATCATGTTTCTTTCCTGCAACTTGCAAACCTATGTATAATTGACTTTTTTGCCTCACTTGCCAGTGATGTTATTTTGTCTAACAAAGTAACAAGGCCTTGGCAAATATATCACCAAATTCTACATTTTTAACCAACTTTAAATTGAGATGATAATAATTGAGTTTGGGTATTATTAACATGAGAGATTAAATTGAAATTATCATTGCCTTATCAATTCCCTTAGCGACATGCATGAATTTGTTAAAGTTGTATGCAATCATGCCATGGTAACCAAGGTGAAGTATATGGCCAAGGAGAAGTCAGATTGCTTGAATTACAGAGGCTTACTAGCTACCTTGAACTTACAGGATTTGAAAGAACTTGTAGCATTGGCTGATGATAACCTCTCAGAAATTGAAGCAATGCTTGAGTTACGTAAGAGCGGGGTTCCTCCTGTAGCACAGAAACATGTAGTTAATGTCACAACTGACAATATGGGAGCAGGGGAGGTTCTAGATGGCTATGTACCGGTGCTAGAGAATCCTGATGGTGGAGTGGCTACAGAAAGCCAGGAACCATGGCAGAGAACCTTGGAGCTTTGGATGGAGGAGAGGTTGCAGATGACAATCAACCATTTGGAGCTTCGGATGGAGGAGTGGTTGTAGGAAGTTATGTACCAGTGGTAGAAAACTCTGGAGCTTTGGATGGAGGAGTGACTGTAGGATGTTATATACGTACCATTGGTTATAAAACTCTGGAGCTTTTGAAGGAGGAGTGACCACGAAAACTGTATTGGAATGGAATAAAGTTAAATCAGGTTAGAAAGAAATTGAGGGGAAAGGGAAAAAAATATATCACTTGTATAAGTAAATCTCACATAACATTCGTAATATACTAAAACTTGAATACAAAATGTCATCCGAATTAAATCCAGCTAGCAGGAATCTTCATCCCAATATTAGGAGTTCAAGAATCATGGCCAAGCGGTATATAGCAAACAGAATTATCATAGTAAGTCTACCCTAAAGCAACAAATGACTAGACAAAATCATGTTTCTTTCCCTGCAACTTGCTAACATATGTATAATTGACTTTTTTGCCTCACTTTCCGGTGATGTTATTTTGTCTAACAAAGTAACAAGGCCGCGGCAAATACATCACCAAATTCTACATTTTTAACCAACTTTAAATTGAGATAATAATAATGGAGATTGGGTATATAATTGAAATTATCATTACCTTATCAATTCCCTTAGCGACATGCATGAATTTGTTAAAGTCGTTGTATGCAATCATGCCATGGTAACCACGGTGAAGTATATGGCCAAGGTGAAGTCAGATTGTTGTTTGGGTTATAGAGGCTTACTAGCTACCTTGAACTTAGAGGATTTGAAAGAACTTATAGCATTGGTTGTTACGTAAGAGCGGGAAATGCTGCAGATAACAATGAACCAATTGTAGCTTTGGATGGAGGAGTGGATGTAGGAAGTTATGTATCAATGGTAGAAAACTCTAGAGCTTTGGATGGAGGAGTGGCTGTGGGAGTGGTATGTAGCTCTGGAGCTTTGGATGGAGGAG
This sequence comes from Centrapalus pauciflorus, assembly GCA_020465985.1. Lineage (NCBI taxonomy): Eukaryota > Viridiplantae > Streptophyta > Magnoliopsida > Asterales > Asteraceae > Centrapalus > Centrapalus pauciflorus. The sequence continues at coordinate 96,068 of JAANYP010003483.1, read as the reverse complement.
TGGCTGTAGGAGGTAATGTACCAGTGGTAGAAAACTCTGGAGCTTTGGATGGAGGAGTGGCTGTAGGAGGTAATGTACGGGTGGTAGAAAACTCTCGAGCTTTGGATGGATGAGTGACCACGAAACCTGTATAGGAATGTAATAAAGTTAAATCAAGTTAGAGAGAAATCGAGGGGAAAGGAGATAAAATTAGATCACTTGTATAAGCAAATCTCGCATAGCAAACAAAGATTTGAAGCTAAACTAACAAAATCAATTTGAAGCTAGAATAACCAAATTTTTAACGTGAGAAATTAAATTGAAATTATCATTACCTTATCAATTCCTTTAGCGACATCCATGAATTTGTTATAGTCGTTGTATGCAATCATGCCATGGTAACCAAGGTGAATTATATGGCCAAGGTGAAGTCAGATTGTTTGGGTTACAGAGGCTTACTAGCTACCTTGAACTTAGAGGATTTGAAAGAACTTATAGCATTGGCTGCTGCTAAACTTTCAGAAATTGAAGCAATGCTTGAGTTACGTAAGAGCGGGAAATGCTGCAGATGACAATGAACCATTGGTAGCTTTGGATGGAGGAATGGATGTAGGAAGTTATGTGCCAGTGGTAGAAAACTCTAGAGCTTTGGAGTGGTTGTAGGAGGTTATGTATCGGTGGTAGATAGCTCTGGAGTTTTGGATATATGGAGGAGTGGCTGTAGGATGTAATGTACCACGAAACCTGTATTGGAATGTAATAAAGTTAAATCAAGATAGGGGAAAGGGGATACAATTAGATCACTTGTATAAGCAAATCTCACATAGCAAGTAACATGTATGAAGCTAAACTAACCAAATCAGTTTGAAGCTAGAATAAACAAAATGAATTGAAACAAATGTCACTTAACAAGCAACCTATGTGTTGAATAAATACAAAACCAACAAATTTAAAACTATAATAACCAAATAGAAACTTAACAATCATAACCAAGTGTTTGCAACTGGTTAACATGAATAATATTAGATCTCATATATAAGCAAATCTCACTTTATTATGGCATACGTATGATCATTAAATAAACTATAATCGTTAAAAATCAGCAAGAAAAGTAAAAAAGTACTTCGGATTTGAGCACCAGAGCACATGTTGAGGTCAAGCTTTTGAGCCATAACTAATTTGTGTGCATGTGTGTGTGTGTGTCTAGCTTTTCAATCCAACTTGTTGTCCTTTAGTTTGGATCTTGAAAACTCATCAAACTATTAAACCAAGCTCAAAGCCTAATTAGGTTCGTAACACAAGAAAGAAAGAACTATAACCAGCTTCTGAATATTACAAGTTACTGCTTGAGGGCTTATGTTTTAGCCGCAAGTGAATATATCAACAAGTGGATAAGTGAATTCTGGAGGTTTCTCCTAGTCTATGTTTCAAATACACACTGCTCAACGATCTTGTTGACTATGTAATTACAACATAAAACTGACAAAGACATTTCATCAAACAGTTGGGGTGGAATGCAGATGATGCTTTCAATACAAAAACAGTCTTATTCTAAACTAAGAAATCATGTGAAATGAACATGGGACATTCTTTAAAATAAACAGGATGGAGATTCATGGGGGGTTGAAACTTTTTTTTGCAGTGGTGTCCCCTGTCTCTTTTCAAATATTTTATTTATTAATAAGACTTTATGTCAAACATAAAAATAATCAGCCAATCAACAAATCTATGAACCAAAAGTTTAGTTTTTGTATGTGTGCATCGAACATCAATGGAATACAAGAGCAAACAAAAACCCATATTGAACACAAAATTTTGATTGAAGTTATTTCTTACATTTAGTATAGAATCAAACACAAAAATCGATTACAAAAAGCTTCATACACAAAATAGGGAGAAAAGAAGAGTGTTTGATAAACGAATATAGATGAAAGAAAGACAATGATAGCAATAGAGAGAGACATGAGGAAATATGCAAGGTTGAAGAGGAGAGAGAGACGAGGAAATTTTTTATTTCTAAGGTAAATAAGTAGTGCTCCAAATGAGTACAGTGCTTAATTAACTTAGGCAAGACCAAGCTCTATAGCTTGACACACTTTCAATGTGCTAGCTCGAGCTTGAATGAGGCACTTGAATTGAGCTCGAGCTCATATCAAATATTTAGAATATATCTATAAATATTATTGGATCTCTAATTTCATCTATGAGTTACCTTCTCTTGACATTTATATTGAACTCAAACTCATAAAAACTTTACACATTTACAAATATAGCTAGTAATACATTTATAAGGTTCGAAAAACATAAGATTTTCAATCAAGAGAATAAAAGCTCGAGCCTCGAGCTCATGTTTAGGAAGGGGATTTGGATCTACCTTAACTAAAACTTATTTTTGTTAAACCACGCTCGAGTCGTTTGCTAAAAGTCTGACTCATTTACAACCCTCATTTGGAGAATTATGAGGAAATGTAATCTAATATTCTCAAACACCAACATAGGATGGATTGTATATTTAGATGAAAGTTGGAATGTTAAGTGTACACCGTAATTAATTGTTTTAAGTATGATAACCAAACACGCCAAAATATTGCAATTCTAATTCTTGTTTCACCTTACACATTTAGAATTTGCAAAACAAACACTAGTAATAACTAAACCTTCACCTTGATTAGCTCACTAATTGAATGACCATCACGTCAAGAGATTAAAAAAGATCTATTTACAGTGTACCACTTCCTCAAATTGCATATAAAATCTAGAAATTAGTGGATACTTAATAAATGGAGAGATCTAATTAATTAAGCAAATACCTTTCATCCTCTTGATTCTTCTTATGTTTGTACATCGAGTTGACGCACATTCGTCTAGTTACAAAGAAGAATCATCGTAGTTAATCGACCCTGTGATACACTTCAAGAAAAACGAAGAGATTTATATACTGCAAATTCATTATTCTGAAACTCAAGAACACGCCGTATACATCCACGACGATCTACATCGATCCACATCTCATATCCAGATGTAAACCAACATTTTTAACAAAAACAAAAAAAAAAGGAATCAATGTTTTCTCAGATTCTAAAAGTTGATTAAAACCGATTTAAAACACGAAGTATAAAACCAAATCAACACCAACAGATTTCACTTTGAATCCGGAAATATAAATCAAAATCAACAAAATTAATCACATCTGATTTCACGCAATATAAAATCTATAGTTTATAGAAGTCTACTAGAATCGAGATCTGATTGGCCGCACAGATCTGAAATTGGATATAGAAAATTGAAATCAAAGAAAAAACATTTTAACAAAATGGTAACTTCGTCTACATAGCTATGAACACGAGTATCATGTACTCGCAAGAAAAAAGATTGATGCCTTTAGTGATATTTAAGTCTATGCATGACAATGACATTTAGGTATTAATGTAATATTGGGCCATTGCCATTGGGCTTTAGGGTTTTGCATTTTAGGTAGGGTTTGTAGTCCATATATATATGGATATGGTTATGTATTCTATTCATTCAATTATATTGTATTTTCTCTACTTTGTGTTATTATAAAACTTTGATCATTTGGTCATATCTATTTCATCATTGTATGAGAGTCGTGGTTATTAATTTGTTGAGTTCTCGGTTTGTCACACCCATTCACTATTAGGTTTGTCGTTTTGTTTCGTAACTTTCTACCAAGTCTGCGCAGTTGTGGTAAAATCAACATTCTAGATTCATTCACAATCGTCACGATTTTTTGTGTGTAGGTTCTCATCATATGTAATGTCACTTTGACCGTTGGGATTGTTGATTCGAGAATTGAAGGAATAAAAAAACATAACCATAGCACTATATATAGACTACAAACCCTACCTAGAATGTGAAACCCTAAAAGCCCAATGGACAATGGACCCAATATTACATTAATATCCCCTCTCAAACTCACAATGTCACAACAATAAACATTGAGAGTTTGTTAGAAAAAAAAACAAAATGGTTAATCAGATTTGTCAGAAAAAAAAAACAAAATGGTTAATCAGAGTGCGCCTTAGTGAAAATGTCAGCAAATAGTTCCTGAAAATGATGACGAGTAAAGTGACAATCAATTTCAATGAGTTTTGTCCGTTCATGAAAGACCGAATTATGAGCAATCTGTATAGCACTTTTGTTGTCACAGTGTATCGTGGTAGGTTGAGATAATCGAACACCCATGTCAGCAAGTAACCAGCGTAGCCAAACAACCTCGCTAGTAGTAGAAGCCATCGCCCGACATAAGAAGAACGAGAAACAACATCCTGCTTCCTACTCTTCCAAGAAACAAGTGAATCTCCAAGAAAGACGCAAAAACCCAGTAATAGATGACAGAGGATCCCTAGCCCAATCAACATCACTGTAAGCAAGTACCTCAAAAGTGATGATGAAGGAAACACAAGCGTCTGGAACTGAGTGCCCCTTAGATATGTCAGAATGTGAAGGACTTCCCCTCAGAGTGCAATCGTAGGAGCAGTTACAAATTGACTAACAATATGAATAGCATGAGCAATATGGTGACCGTGAGATAAACCAAACTACCCATAATAGTACGTACGATACAAAGTTGGATCATCGAGAGGAACGCCATCAGGAGAATAACACGAGCATTAGTTTCCAAAGGAGTATCCACAGTCTCGTTGTGAGATAGGCGAGCACTTTCAAACAAATCCGAAATATACTTATACTGAGACAAAAAGCAACAAGCAACCCCAAGTCCATCATAGCAAAACAATGAGCTAAATCACAATTCAAGGACTCAATACCGAAGCTTGTTTGAGACCATATAAAGCTTTGCAAAGACGACATACTTCTCGTGCCTTGTGAGCAACACTAGAGGAGGAGTGATATAAACCTCCTCATGCAAATCACCATTCAAGAAAACATTATTGACATCCATCTGAGAAATCTTCCATTTACAGATAGAGGCTACTGCAATCAACGTACGTACACTAGTCATTTTGGCTACAAGGGCAAAATTCTCCTCAAAATCCATGTCATATTCTTGCGAATACACCTTTGCAACAAGACAGACTTTAAAACGTTCAACAGACCCATAATAATTAATCATAATTTTGTACACGCAACGTTAACCAATAGTATGCTTTCGAGATGGCAGCATAGCTAAATCCCACATATGAGTCTCATGAACGACAGTGAATTCCTCAGCCTTAGCATCCTACCAAAGGGGATCAGATGCAGCATCTCTAAAAGAGTTGGGTTCAGACAAATGATGTATTGGCAATGAACAAAGAAAAAGATGTTGAATAAGACGAGTAAGTAAAATCTGTAAGTTTAGTAGACTTACGAAGATGAATAGACCTGCATGTAGTTGGGACATCCGTATTCTAAACCGGAGATGGAGCAGACGTAGGCATAGGAGGAGCTACATGCGTCTCGGTAATAGAGTCATCCAATGTTGTAGGTGTTTCAGTTGTCGGTATATTAGATGTGTTGATTTAGACATCAGAAGTATATTATTAGTGTCATCATTAAAAGGATCAATAGAGTGAATACCAGATCGTGTCATGTCATGAGACTAAGCGGGAATCGAATAGAAAGGTATATGTTCCAAGAAAGTGACATGACGCGAAATGTAGAGCTTTTGACTTACTGGATCAAAACAACTATAGCCTTTTTAAGTGATCCCATATCCTAAAAAGACACACAAAGCAAATCGAGCTGACAATTTATTGCATTCCACATGAGGACGAATAACAAAACAGGCACAACGAAAAACACGTAAGGAAATATAATAAGGTCTATGACCATAAATCTTTTCATAAGGAGAGAGACCAAAATTATGAGTAGCGGGAATTCAATTGATGACATACACAGTAGTATGAATTGCTTCACCCCAAAACATACTAAGTACCTTAGAAGACAATAACAAGGAACGAGCAGTCTCAACAAGATGATGATGTTACTTTCGACAATGTCATTTTGTTAAGGAGTGTTAGTACCCAAAGTTCATTATAATGTCCCATTGGATGCAAGTAACTGTGTGAAGTCATTAGATGTATATTCTCCCACTAAATCACATCTAATACATTTGATAATAGCAGATTATTGGGTTTTAGCAATAGATCGAAACTCACTATAAATATAAACGAAATCAGATCTGTGTTTCATTAGATAAACCCAAGTATATCGAGTATAATTATCAAAGAACGGAACATATATTTGGAACTTCCCTAAGAAGAAATAGGAGAGGGGCACCATACATTAGAGTGAATAAGATCAAAAGGTGCCAAAGAACAATAAATACTTTTATTAAAATGTAATGCAAAATTTTTTGCTAGTTTATAATTTGTTCAATGGACCTAAAGCACCTGTAAAAGCTAAGAACTGTAAACGAGACGCAGACACTTGGCCTAGACGAGAATGCCATAAAGAAAAATCAGATGACAATATACTCAAATGAAAAAAAGATAAATCAACACCTGAAGCTGCAACATCAGACACCCGGAGATTATCCACAATATAAAGCTCCCCTAGGCTACGGCCAATCCCAGGCACTGTCTAAGAATGCGGGTCTTGTACACAACAAACATTATCAGAAAACAAGACCAAATAACTGACCAAGGCAAGGTTCAAGTCAAGTTTTGGAACATAATACACATCAGGTAGTGATACATGAGGTGTAACAACAGTTGCAATTACAATTTCCAATGGCATAGGTGTTCCACTAGGTGACATAATAGACATATACGTAGGCAAACCAGAAGATAAAGAAACAAATGAAGATAAATGAGGACACATGATGAGATGCACCAAAATCCAAGATCCATAAGGACAAAGGAATACATGAATTATTAGACGAAGACAAACCTGATGGAGATTCTAACATGGAAGTGGGTGGTGAGGCAAGATACTGTTTAAGCTGCTTAATAACCAAATGATCAAATGCTCAATAACCGAATGATCAAATGTAACCATTGTGACTCCAATATAAATCACATTTGATGACGAAAAATTCCGAAACAAGTACGATGATCAAGAACCAAAAGCCCAAACTATAGTCAATACTGCAATCTAATAACATTAACTCAATCAACAAACAATTAATTAAAGACGACAATCAAAACCCCTAGTCGTAATCAATAAATCAACGAAGACAAAAAACCAACAAAGATGGCCAAAAGCACTCATAAACCAATCCTTGATGGCAATGATAAACCCAAACAAATTCAAAACTTCGACGAAAAAACCAAATCAGCAACCAATTTCGAATATAAATAAGTCCCAATATAAATAGTCCAAACAGTCAGAGTAATGGTAATTGTATTCTGAATCTACAGTCTAAATATCAAAACGATCTAACGTTTTAAGAACTCATACCTTCATTTTTACTACGGGTGTGCAAAAATCCACGATTGTAAACTGCATTCACTTTCAATGATTAATAACTCAAAGGGATAAAGTTCAATCGATGATTCACCGGTGAGATTGAAGATATAAGTGTGTAGAACCTACAGTACGGAAATCGTGACGATCCAACGGTTAATGAAGTCCTAAAAGCATTTTTTCCACAACTACAAAAATCTGGCGGAAAATCTCGAAACAGAACAGCCACGGTCGACGGTAAATATCTCCAAATACAAAGCTCGAATCAAAAATCCCAACAGTCAAAGTGACATTACATATGTTGCAAACCTACACACAAAAAATCGTGATGATCAAACGGTGAACGAATCTAGAATGTTGATTTTCCCACGGCTGCGCAGATGTGGCCGAAAGTTATGAAACAAAACGACAAACCTAATAGTAGGGGTGAGCGACGGGTACCATTTCCCGATCCGGAACCGGTACCGGTTGTACCGAACTGGTACCGAATTAATATATTCGGTTCGGTCACTACAACAAAATGAACCTATAGCAACATGGGAAAAGTGTTGTATTAGGCCTTAAAAGTGTTGCTATAGGCCTAATGCGACACTTTATGTAGTGCCACCTTAGCCAACGTCGCCTTAGGTCTAAAGCGACACTTTCACTAGATAATGCAACACTTTTCAAAAGTGTTGCAATTATTTTATAAATGCAACACTTTTTAAATGCAACACTTTTTATATTCTAAAGCAACACTTTTTAATGTGTTGCCATTATTTTATAAATGCAACACTTTTTAAATGCAACACTTTTATACTCTAAAGCAACACTTTTAATTTATTGTGTCCAATTTATAGCAACATTTTACTTATCAAAATGCAACACTTATCAAATGTTGTCATTATGTAATGCAACACCATTATCAATCTATTGCAACACTTTATCATTGTTTTAAATTACATAAATGCAATATATTCTAGACAAAATAAATACATTCATTATTTTTTAAATTTAATGCAAATACAAATATTTATTTAATTGCTTCATGATAGTTTTTCTACTTACAATTCAATTCAACAAAAATAATATTATTTCATAACATATCGATCAAAAAGTATTTCAAGTATAGTCTATAATCAAAATAAGAATTATCAATTGTACAAGCGATACAAAAATAAAGTAAAGTACAATCTTGGGAATGCATATTCAATTCCTCTTCTTGTAATTTCTTTCATATGAAACCAACGCTTATCATGCACAACTCTTCTTCTGTCGATCACTTTTCACAAAAATCTGCCCAAAATAGCAATCAACTTTCCTGAAACTGCATAATATGGCAACAAACTTTCAAATTAAGTCGGTTTTCGATGAAATTTCTCTCCAATATGAGCTAGGGAATCAAGTGCAAACCATTTAAGATATTCCTGATTGTCCCATTGGGACTCCTCCACATTGACTTCAACCCAAATTCCTTGACTCTTGTCTCGTTTGCAACATGAGGAACAAACTACAAGATCTGAGATACAACCAGTGTAGTTAAAGACAACAAAGAAATTGGGGCTTTCTCACGGCTGCTAGGATTTTAGAATAAAAGATAAACGCATGTATCATTTAAAATTTATTTCGTAATGTTAGTTAATAACAAAGATGACAACTCCAAAATAATTCATTATTAACCAAAAGGCCCAGGAGTTATAACTTACTATGTTACTACATGTTCCGAAATCAAGAATCAACATACTAGAAAAAGAGCATGCAAGGCCAAAGGCAAACTTTGAGATAAGTATAATAGAAAGCATCGTAAGATTATTTGAACATGTACTGACAACTTGGTCAGTTTGCCATTTAGATAGAGTAATAAGACCACCAAAATAACCAGACTAGTAATTAAGAAGAATATTAAGGCTTTAATTTTCAAATCGAAGGATATTATTGGATCAAATACAAAAAAATTATGGTCAAAAGAGAAGTTCGTGCAACCTCAAATGTCAAACAATTAGAAGAAACTTAACCTGTACATAAGAATATTGCCCTAATCTACCTAGACAGCAAAGAGAACCTGAAACTTCTCTCACTGTACATGAGCATCTGAAACATAGACATGCCCTATGGCGTATGGAACTGAAGGTACAAATCTAACAAGATTAACAAGGAGCCAATGAATTTTGGACTTGGGCACATTAAAAGTAGGTTTAAGGATCGTGACTAACTAGGCGTGATTGTAGCACATTTGACAGCAACATTATACCTGCAAATCATGAAGAATCTGGGTAAGCATAAGACTTCCAATCACAGATAAAATAACATAAGCACACAAATGTTGGCTCCAGCATTTAGCCACATAAGCAGTAAAGCAAACAAAAAGTTTATCAAAGACAAGAGTCTAACCATCATTCCTCAGTCCTCACTTCTTCTTAATAGTTGTCTAACCTTAGCACCTGATTACCCTTATCAATACTCTCCAATCTCATCCATATTATCATTTTATTCAGATCACTCATCAGTAATAAAAGACCAACACTCCATAGGATGAGATGCTGATAAAGGGAATATTGATACCAATTTTAGGCTGCAGTTCCTTCTGGTAATCACATTCCCCAAAACACAATATGCATTCATATTTAGTTATCTTAACTTAAATAAACTACTTATCACATAAGCATCCACATCTATGCTACTTGGCACAATTCATCGATATAATCAACACTTTCTCTTTAAACAATCACCTGCCACATTGTGACAAGCTTACATTGCAGACAAGAATCCATTGTCTCGATCAATTGCCTACGAGCATTCTAACAAGAGTCATAGGCCAAATTTGTGTGTGTGATACTGTGATCCATATCGTCAAAAGCTCATGCAGGCAACATGTCATCACAGTAAAAAAGCAGGCAATGGTAAGATATGAACCAAGTAAGACCTTGAACAGAGTTGCAATTCATCTATCAGCCTTTATAGCAATCATATAGATGGGCAGAAACTGAAAGCAAATACAACGAATATACAGATATATCATAATGTCAATTAAACTTATATTGAACAAGCAAGAAAGTAGTCATACACAGACTACATATCGTCATATCGTGAAAAAGGATAAAAGAAGCAGTAACACTTACTTAAGAGCCGCATGAGCACTCTCTACGGTGACTTGATCATCTGTAGCATCACGATTTAATATTCCTAAATCAAAATACTTAATATCCAAATCTATGTACGGAAAAATGAGCTGAAAAATCAAACAAGAAAAATAAGCAATAAGCAATAGATATACACCGAAATCAACCAGGTCAACTCTATGAAACAAAAAACAATTACAATATCAAAATCTTCAAACCTTGTCTTTAATCATCTGCCATATGATCCTCGTCATTTCATCACCTAAAAACAGAACAAAACTAGATTACAAAAGCGAGAGAGTTGTACTTAACGAGTTTGTACGATGATTACCGTCCATCTCAACTACTGGATTGAGAACCGGAATTTTATCGTCAGCGGTTGTAGTAGCGGAAGCGAAACAACGAAGTGAAAGTTTAGATAAGCGAGTGGACGTAGGAAGGAAATGGCTGGATTTTCCAATACGAAAGAGATAGGAAATTGATGTTACTGATAATCTAGGGTTTCAGAACTACATTTACAATACCAAAGTAGAGGATATATAGATGGACTTACCCCAACAACGAATGCCAGAAATGAAACACGAACAATAAAGCAAACCAAACCTCTTTAATATTATGGGCTCAAATCATAGCCTCAACATATGAATGCAATTCATCAACAATTAAAGTTTAAGATTATCAATCTAAAGTAAATACGAATAAACCTGAGACAATTAGCAAAGCATCCGAACCATGGTCTAAGTAGTAGTGCAGAAGATAACAAGATACCTGTGAACGGTACCGGCTTTTGGAGTGTAACGAAGATGGAGACCAGATGCTAAGGTTTGAACGGCGGAGATGGTTGCGACTTTGTGAACGGCGGCGCTGCACCAGGGGCGGCCGCAATGGCCCTGGTTAGCGGTGGTTGCGGTAGCCGAGAGGGAGAGAGATGTAGGCGAGGTGAGCGTCGAGGGAGGCGCAACAGTGAGGAGAGATGGCAACGATGGTGTTTGGGGGCGGCGGCGGCGGCGCTAGGGTTAGGCCGCTGCCGTTGTTGTTTGCGAGAATGAGAGAGGGAGAGTGAGCGATACAAAGGCGAGAGGGAGATGGAGAGTCAGGAAGGCGGCTGGTCGTTGTGGTGTTCGCCGGCGTTGGAGGCGATGGCGGCGGCTGTCGGCCGGAGGAGACAGAGAGAGCGAGATCACCGAGAGACGGGAAAGTCCATTTCCTCCTCAGACAAGTCCAAGCCCTCAATAAATAAAATTATAGTATTATATTTCTTTTAGGAACAATTTTCTTTTAGAGTCAATTACAAAAAAAAATGTATATGATTTGCTTAAAATTTTGGATTCAGTGACATTTTGTAATTTACTCTTTTTTTTTTAAGTTTAAAGTTATAGTAACTATTTGATTATAAATCTTAAAGGTAACACTAAATGTATTATCAAATCTTGTATTTTGTTAATCCTAAGAAATGCATTGAACTTTTATGTGTATTTTTTAATCAAAATTACAAAACAAGAAAAAATAGTATTAACACTTAAAAACACGTCATATTTTTTTCATTATAAATGCAACACTCAAAAAAATATTTTTTTTAAAATGTGTTGCATTTTTTTTCATTATAGATGCAACACTCTAAAATGTGTAGCATTTTTTTCATTATAAATGCAACACTCTAAAAATGTGTTGCTTTTTTTTCATTACAAATGCAACACTCTAAAAATGTGTTGCATTTTTTATTGAAATATGCAACACTTTAAACAAATGTTGCAATTTTTAGTAAAAATTGCAACACTTTAGAAAAAAGTTGCATTTTTTTAGTAAAAATGGCAACACTTTAAAAAAAGTGTTGCATTAAATCATAATATGCAACACTTTTTGCCAATATGTTGCTTTAGAGCGAACTTAAATAAAAAAGCAACAGTTTTTAAATGTGTTGCATCAAAAGTGTTGTCTTAGCTTCAAAATGTAGTAGTGGGTATTCAGTTTTTAAATTAGCTAAAATTCGGTATTCGGTACTCTCGGTTCGGTATTCGGTTTTTAAGTTAGCTAAAATTCGGTATTCGGGACAGAACCGGCACCATATAAAGTTATACGGTTCGGTATTCGGTTCTTTCAAAAATAATAATTCGGTTTCGATTTTCAGGATCGGTACCGGTTCGGTTCGGTCCGGTACCGAGCTCACCCCTACCTAATAGTGAATGGGTGCGACAAACAGAGATCGAACTCAACAAATGTAACCACGACTCTAATACAATGATGAAATAGATATTACCGAACGATTAAAGTTTTATAATAACACAAAATAGAGAAAATACAATATAATCGAATGAAGAGAAAACATAAACATAGCCCTATATATAGACTACAAACCCTACCTAGAATGCAAAACCCATAAAAGCTCAATAGGCAATGGGCCCAATATTACATTAATACCTAAATGTCATTGACATGCATAGACTTAAATCTCATTAAAGGCATCAATCTTTTTCTTGTGAGTACATCTTTTTCTTGTGAGTACATGATACCGGTCTCTATAGCTAGGTAGACGAAGTTACCATTTTTCTTAAAATGTTTTTTATTTATAACCAACATTCAATAAAAACAACATATTTATTAAAAGTGCATATTGAAATTATTCTAAGGACCACTTTGCAATTCATACAATATATTTTCTTTTAAATTGGTGTGACAAAGCACTCTTTGTGGCTCTGAATTTATTTTTGTTTTTAAATGTTTTTTCTTTGATTTCAATTTGCGGCTATCGAATCTGGATTCAGACTTCTATAAACTATAGATTAATTTGGTATTGATCTGGTTTTATACTTTTTATTTTAAATCGGTTTTGATCAACTTTTAGAATCTGAGGAAACATTGATTCTTTTTTTTTTGTTGTTAAAAATCTTGGTTTACATCGGATATGAGATATGGATCATCCATCCTATGGTTGATCGTCCTGGATGTATACGACGTGTTCTTGAGTTTCCGAATAATGAAATTGCAGTATATAAATCTCTTCGATTCTCTTGAAGTGCATCAAGGGGTCGATTAACTACAATGATTCTTCTTTGTAACTAGACGAATGTGCGTCAACTTGATCTACAAACATAAGAAGAATCAAGAGGTTGAAAGGTATTTGCTTAATTATTTAGATCTCTCCATTTATTAAGTTTCCATTAATTTCTAGATTTTATATGCAATTTGAGGAAGTGGTACACTGTTAATTAATAGATTTTTTTAATCTCTAGACATGGTGGTCATTCAATTAGTGAGCTAATGAAGGAGAGGGTTTAGTTATTACTAGTGTTTGTTTTGCAATTCTAAATGTGTAAGGTGAAACTAGAATAGAATTGCAATATTTTGGTGTGTTTGGTTGTCATACTTAAAACAATTAATTACGGTGTACACTTTTCATTCCTACTTTCATCTAAATATACAATCCATCCTATGTTGGTGTTTGAGAATATTAGATTACATTTCATCATAAATCTCCAAATGAGGGTTGTAAATGAGTCAAGACTTTTAGCAAACAATTCGAGTGTGGTTCAATAGAATTAAGTTTTAGTTAAGGTAGATCCAAATCCTCTTCCTAAAACTGAGCTCGAGCTTTTATTCTCTTGATTTAAGATCGTATATTTTTCGAGCCTTATAAATGTATTACTAGCTATATTTGTAAATGAGTAAAGTTTTTATGAGTTTGAGTTCAAGATAAATGTCAAGAAGGTAACTCATAGATGTATTCAATAATATATATAAATATTAGGGATACAATAATATTTATATGATATGAGCTCGAGCTCAATTCAAGTGCCTCATTTAAGCTAGAGCTTGCACATTGAAAGCCTGTCAAGCTATAAAGCTTGGTCTTGCCTAAGTTAATTATGCAGAGCTCTACTCATTTGGAGCACTACTTATTTACCTTAGAAATATTTTTTCCTCGCCTCTCTTTCCTCTTGAACCTTGCATATTTCCTCATGTCTCTCTCTACTGCTATCACTGTCTTATTTTCATCTATATTCGTGCATCAAACACTCTTCTTTTCTCCCTATTTTGTGTATGAAGCATATTGTAATCGATTTTTGTGTTTGATTCTTTAGTCAATGTGAGAAATAACTTCAATCAAATTTTTGTGTTCAATATGGATTTTTGTTTGCTCTTGTATTCCATTGATGTTCGTTGCACATATGCAAACACTGAACTTTTGGTTCATAGATTTGTTGATTGGCTGATTATTTTAATGTTTGAAACAAAGTCATATTAATAAATAAAATAGTTAAAAAGAGACTGGGTATACCACTACAAAAAACAGTGTCAACCCCCAGGTTTCTTATTAATCTCCTCCTTTATTTAAAGAATTTCCGCTGTTCATTTCATATGATTTCTTAGTTTAGAATAAGACTATTTTCCTATTAAAAGCATCATCTGTGTTCACCCCCAACTGTTAATTTGATGAAATGCCTATGTCAGTTTTACGTTATAATTACATGGTCAACAAGATCGTTGAGCAGAGTGTATTCGAAACATTGACCAAGAGAAACCGACAGACTGCACTAATCTATAGGTGTGTATTAATCGATTGTTGATATATCCACATGCGGCTGCAACATAAGCCCTCAAGTGGTAACCAAAAGTTGTTGTAATGTTGAGAATCTGGTTATAGTTCTTTCTTTCTTGTGTACGAACCTAATGTTGTATTTTATTCCACAGATATGTTGCTTGTTAAGTGACATTTGCTTCAAATCAATTTGGTTATTCTAGCTTCAAATGGATTTGGTTAGTCTAGCTTCAAATTTGTTGCTTGTTATGTGAGATTTGCTTATACAAGTGATCTAATGTAGCTTTCTGCAGCCACTCCTCTGGATTCTCTAGCACTGGTACATAGCTATCTACAGCGTCCCCTGCTCCCATATTGGCAGTTGTGACGTTAACAACCACACTTACGTAACTCAAGCATTGCTTCAGTTTCTGAGAGGTTGGCAGCAGCAAATGCTATAAGTTCTTTCAAATCCTCTAAGTTCAAGGTAGCTAGTAAGCCTCTGTAACCCAAACAATCTGACTTCACCTTGGAAATATACTTCACCTTGGTTACCATGGCATGATTGCATACAACGACTTTAACAAATTCATGCGTGTCGCTAAGGGAATTGATAAGGTAATGATAATTTCAATTTAATTTCTCATGTTAATAATACCCTACCTCCATTATTATTATCTCAAATTAAAGTTGGTTAAAAATGTAGAATTTTGTGATATATTTACCAAGGCCTTTTTACTTTGTTAGACAAAACAACATCACTGGAAAGTGAGGGAAAAAAGTCAATTATACATAGGTTTGCAAGTTGCAGGGAAAAAAACATGATTGTGTCTAGTGGTTTGTTGATTTAGGGTTGAAGATTGTTGCTAGCTGGATCTAATTTCGAATGGCATTTCTATTTGTATTCAAGTTCTAGTATATTAAGAATGTTATTTGCCTATTTGGGCCAAATTCTATGAAGGTGTCTAGTTTTGGAGGTTTGGAGGTACTTTTTTTATTGTTTTTTATTAAATATTTTGTATTTTTGGAGTTGATCTTTGCTGTTATTGAGTTTTGACGTCTAACTCTTATGTGCTGTGAGTTTAAGATGTTATGCTAATGTTATTATGCTTTATTAAAATATTAACAAGTGGTGTTTCTTGTTGGATGTACTAATTGAAAACACTTTTACATTTTCAATTATTCTCGTGAGATGTTCAATTATTCTATTATATAGTTGTGATTCCTATCCACGTGCTTTTTATTAATTTGATGTTCGTTTGAAGCATTTGATGACAGATCACACTTCATAGCTGATTACAAGAGGCAAAACTTGCACTAAGGGTCAACCGTTCAACTTACAATTGGGATTTACACTAAGGACCCCACTTCTATTATCCTTTCTCTCAAATATTGGTTCAACCATGAAAATTTACGATACTTGCGTTAAACATGCTGAATATTGTTAGGTTGGATAGGTAAATCTACACATAAATTGATTTGTATCATACCTGTCATAATACAAAAACAATGACACGTATATTTAATTGCTTATATTGAAATCAAGTGTTGTGAACTCATTCTTTGTTGTACAAATTTGAATACAAATGTTACATAACTAATAAATAATAGGAAAATTTTCACAAAAAACCATCATAATACAAGTTTTTTTTACGATTAAGTCTCTCATTCAATTTTTTTGTGTGAAAAGTTCCTTAACCAAATAAAAAGCACGAATGTGGTGTTTTTTTCAAAAAAAAGTTACGGGTAACCTAATGAGCGGGTTGCAAATTGCTGACGTCTATTTTATAAATCTATGATTTTTTTTTTTCGATTAAGTCCCTCAACTAAATTGTTTGTCTTATAAATCTCTCAACTAAATTATTTTGTATTATAAATCTCTTAACTAAAAAAAATCAATTAACTTTTAATTATTTTAAATGAATAAAAGTATATTCCATTGCAATTTTTAACAGTATAAAACTACAACTCATGTCATTTTTCCAAACGAAAATTGCTACAACTATTTTTTGATGATCCAAAAAAATGATGATCACTTAACTAAAATAGTCATAGCTATTTTGAATTTTTCCGATCCGAAAAAATAACGAGCTCATCCACTTTTAAGTTTTAGTCGTTAATAAATAGTGTAGTTATTTTCGTTTGAAAAAACGTAATGGATTATCGTTTCAAACGGAACAAATCTGTAATCTATTCTGTTTTTTCGAACGAAAATGGTTACAACTATTTATTATTATTGGAAGATGAAATCGGAAGGAATCATAGTTTGAAAAAAAAAAAAAGAATGATTCGTCTTCTTATATTGAAAAGTTTAAAATCAAAAGATTTCATATAATAATATTAAATAAACAATGATATATTATATAAATGTAATATAAAGATAAATAAATATCCAAAGTAAATATAAAAAATAATTTTAAATATTAAAAAAAATTCGTAAATTAATAGTTTTATAATAGTTAAAACTTAAAAGATCATGAATAATAATTTGGGGGGACTTAATCGAAAAAATTTATACTTTGGTGGTTTTTATAAAATAGGTTTAAGTATGTTAACCTGACGAATGAATTAAGGTTTATCCAGTTTGGGGACTTATCAGAAAAAGAAAATGAACGGGGGACTTAACCGAAAATTTTTTATACTGATTACATATTATGTTCTATCTTTTCTTTCCCTTTTTTAATTTTATAGTTGTGTTGCATTTCTTTTTAATTTAGTATAATATTTTGTTTCTATATACATTATTTTCTTTTTTTTTCTTTTAGATTACCTTTTTAATTTTTATATTTAATCTAGTATTTTAGTTATTACTTGTTATCTGATGTTATTGGTTGTGTATATTCTGTGGTAACGACAACATTATATATATATATATATATATATATATATATATATATATATATATATATATATATATACACACACACACACACACATATATATATATATATATATATATATATATAGAAACAGGTTCATCAGCGTACCTATGAGAATCCACGTACCCAGCGTACCCTAATGTAAATGATCATCTATATTTTTTTCGAATAGACATGTATAAGACAACATTATAAGACCTTTTTTTTTCAAAAGGAGCAATATCATAAATCTTGTGAATGGTAAAAAAATCATGTGAATTGGGTGAATGATGATCATTCACTTGGATGACCATTCACATAAATATGCATTGAGCATTCACATAATTTTTAATGACACAAAAAGTGTGAATCTATGTGAAATTCATATATCATGTGTATAACATTAATTTAAACATGATTATGATAAAAAAATTATAAAAAGTTTTTTAAGGTTGGTACCTTCGGGTGCATTTGATTTCGAGAGATACTTTTTTGAACCTGACTATATATATATATATATATATATATATATATATATATATATATATATATATATATATATATATATATATATATAGGGAGGTTCAATGGAAAACCACCATGCACGTGAAAACTTGTGAAAACCACACTGCACTACCACAAATGCATCAAAATTCCGCGTGAAGCATCATATTTTCTGCGTGATGCATCACCTTATTTACGATCATGCCACCCCGTTTTCATGAAATGCACCAAATCGGACGGTATACGTAGGTTTTCATAGTTTTCAGGTGCATAGTGGTTTTCCATTGAACTCACCCCTATATATATATATATATATATATATATATATATATATATATATATATATATATATATATATATATATATATATATATATATATATATATGCCAGAACCCTCATTACCGTGAGAACCACTTTAAAATTTTTGCATTTAATGTATAAAATTATGCATTTGATGTTAAAATTTATACATTTAATAAATTTATGCATTTGATAAAAAAATTTACGCATATCATGATAGATTTGTCCACTTTATGTACGAATTTGAGCATTTGATAAAATTTGTGCATTTAGTAAAAAGTTGATGAATTTTAATTTTAAAGGTAATTTTGATGTTAGATTATGATTTTTATTAATATTGAAAACCAATTTAATGATTTTAAGTTATAAATTTAATTATTAAATTTATGCATTTGATGTATAAATTTGTGCATTTTGGAGGGTTCTTACGTTATCACGGGATTGAAAGGTTCTTATATGAACCCAACCCTATATATATATAATTCTATATATTTAGAGTCTAGTATTATAATAATTTATTTAATAATTAATTAGTAATGAGAAAACATTTTAATATTACAATTACCAAAATTAATTTGTATATTATGAGTAAATTATTGTTTTATCATAGAGTTATTTTCATTAGTATATAAATAAGTTTTTTTTTAGAAAAACCAAAATTTCACAATAATTATATTGTTAATATTAATTTATATGTTAAAATTTATTTTGAAACTCATACGTAATATTACTTATTAATTTTTTAATATTATTATGAGAGATATAATATTAAGAATTAATTTAAATGGGCTAATATGACATTATGAAGTTTGGTTAAAAGGATAAATAAATAAATAAGGATATAATGGTTATTAATTAATAAGTAATATTACGTATGAGTTTCAAAATAGTTAAGTCAATGTTGTGCATAAATGAAATTAATGATGTTTAAGAGGGATATATGTGATACCAATAACATAAATTGGGTATATGTAATATCATGAAGTTGAGAAGGATATATATATATATATATATATATATATATATATATATATATATATATATATATATATATATATATATATATATATATATATATATATATATATATATATATATATATATATATAGAGAGAGAGAGAGAGAGAGAGAGAGATTGAATCATCGCAGAACCTAAATTTAGTGTAGAACCGTAGAACCAATATCGTCCATACATTAGATTAATCTAATGGTCTTGATTAAAACCATAGAGTCTGGATCAAGAGAAAAAAAGATTGACATTAGTGATTTTTTAATTCTTTCAGGGGTAAAAAATGAATAGATTGGAAATAGCAAAAAGATTGACATTAGTAAAATAAATATCATTTTTCTTTAAATTAAAATAACATTAATATGATTAATTGTTAAATCAAAAAAATATACCATAAAAACGAGAATTTTATACTCTTTAAAACGAGACGGGTCATGATATATTTTTTTCAAAAAAATTTTACGTGTTTATTTTTCGTAAAAAAAATATTACCCAGACCACCATGCAATGTAGCATGGCCGGTATCATTCAATGTCGAATGACCACTTGATATCGTATATTCAACGTCGATGCAACACTGCATGCATGTACATTCAAAATTAACATAACTAAAATAATGGTCAAAATTAGTAGTCAAAAGTTGCTTGATTTAATGAGAACAGTAATGACATATTTTTTTCGAAAAAATTTTACGTGTTTATTTCTCGTAAAAAAAATTACCCAGACCACGATGCAATGTAGCATTACCGATATACTTGATGTCGTATATTCAACGTCGATGCAACACTGCATGTACATTCAAAATTAACAGAACCAAAATAATAGTAAAAAATTAGTAGTCCAAAGTTGGTTGATTTAATGAGAATAGTAATGATATATATTTTTCGAAAAAATTTTACGTGTTTATTTTTCGTAAAAATTTTTTTTACCTAGACCTCCATTCTATATATTATATAGAGATCATTTAATGTCGAATTACAGTTTATATCACACATTCAACACTGCATGTACCTTCGATATTAAAAGAGTAAAAAGTGGTCAAAGTGGGCAGTCAAACTTGGTAGGCTACTATCAATTCAATGTTAATTGCATAATTACCATCTTATCCCTAGTGTTATATATTAATCCAATGGTTTAGATTGGTTCTATAGTTCTGCACTAAATTAAGGTTCTGCGATGATCCCAACCCTATATATATATTGATCTACGCGGATTTGGCTATAAGATCAAAAGAATGAAGAAAGCCTAATTTATACCAAATACCACTGGCAGTGTACCCGTCGTAAATAGTACAGCTTGAAGCTGACCTCGGGAATTATCGAACTCAGGGAACGGCGAATAGAATCGAGATACCGATTCTTGGATTGTCACAAATATCTAGCCATTTAGAAAAGATGAGGATGTAACTAACCCTAAATATTTAAACTATCTAGCCGATTAGTAAAGGTTATAAGCTATAAGACTAAAACAATGAAATATCATATATATTAAGAGCAACACTCACTTGGATACGTCTTTTAGGATTAATGGAGTAAACATGTGTAAAAACACTTAAGATGTTTTTGGTCAAAGAAAAGTAAGTTAGAATTAAATCCAACTGTTTTAATATTTTATGGTCAAGAGTATGAAACTTTGATGTAAAACCGATTCATAGACATATTTATTAATTTCAGAAAATCAAGTATGGAGTTCTCCGGTATTCCCCAATTTCTTAAAATCAACAGAAAATGTCTTTTAGGATTAATTAAGTTAACAAAATCTAGCTTTTAGAGATTAAAACTGTCTACACGTCAAGCGCTCGGAAATAACTCTAAATACTCAATTTAGCCGCATAAACATTAATCAAGACTAAGGAAATCAAAGATTAAACTAATCCTATGATCACAATATTGCTAAGGATTAATTTGCACACAATGATTTCACAATTTATTAATTAGCCACTATCTCATAATCACAATAATGCTAGAAATAACAACCAACTAATAAATCACATAAATTTAACTAAGTTTATAAAAATCAGAATTTATAATCAATAATCATCATCACAATAATGTTAGAAAATTAACCATAATACTGATTTTACACATATTAATCGTATGAATAAAAAAAAACATCAATGAATCAAACAATTTTCAACCAAAACCATCAAAATACTCCATTAATCCATATAAAAACGTAACCAAGCAAGTGTTTAACTAAGCTACTCACTAATCATGATAAAAAAAACAGTAACATAAATGAAATCTATGCTAGATATTACCATTACAGAAAGTTTAAGTGAAAGAGTGTACCAAAATCGGATGAAAAACTCAAAATAAACCGCAACCAAATGCTTTAATCTACTCCAATAAGTGAATGCTTTAGCTAAGCTAAACCTAACTATGATACAAAATCAAAAACCTTACTTACACCTACTAATCGCACCTTGAAGTGTGTGAAAAAGGAGGCTACAATAAGATAAAATCGAAGGTAAACCCTAATTTTGCCGTTGCTCTCTTTTTAATCAGATCTTGTCGTGATCACGACAAAAGTCGTGGTCACGAGCCTGAGTCGTGGTCATGACAAATGGCTATAGCAAACTCAGTCCGCTTCAAGGGAGGTCGGCTAAATCCGTGAATTCAACGTTTTCGCTTCATTTTTTATCCTTTTGGCAACATGACGACTTCAAACCTACGAAAAACAAATATGAAGCAAATCAATACCATTTCCACGTATATCAAAGCTAAAACTGCCAAAATGTAAGACAAAATGATACGAAAGATATATACAAATGACATCATATCAAATAACCCCACACTTGAGCATTGCTTTTTCTCAAGCAAACCTGCTCAAAAATGACTAAAGATCTTTTGTGAACACTTTATTCGTTGTGAACATTGTGAACAACCATAAAATAGCTTTTGAATCTTATGAATCTTGTTGAAAATACTACAGAACCCTTCTATTAACCCATTAATCTTATTGGATCCTATGGATTTTATTGAATCCAATTAATTTGTCGAATCTCATGAATCTTGTTGAATCCTATGCATCTTGTTATAAAAACTACTATGAACCTTTTGAATGTTCTGAATCTTAAATAGACACTTCTATGAACCTTTTGAATCATATTACAAACACTTGTTGATGTATATGAATGATTATATGTGTTTTTTTATTTGTTCACAACGTTCACAACGAATAACGTGTTCATAATGGATCTCATCCCTATATATATATATATATATATATATATATATATATATATATATATATATATATATATATATATATATATATATATATATATATATATATATATATATGTGGGTGGGTTCAATGGAGAACCGGCATGCACCGAAGAATCTCGAAGAAGCAATGAGAGCCGTCCATGCATCATAAGGGCCGACTAATGCATCTGAATCACAATCAATGGGCAATTTCGGAATACCATATTATTTGAATTTGGTATGCCCTTTTAATTATGGATATTCATTAAAACTAGAATATCCCTTAATTCTCTCCAAAACTTCCGAATTTTATTCCCTACAAGATAATTTTATCATTTCAATTATTTTATTTCATCCATCTATGTTAGATCCTTCAAGCAAGTTGCGGTCGAGTTTCATGCACCACTGTTGTTCATCATCTCAATAATCATAGAACGAACATGGATGCATCAGAACTACATATGGTGCTGCATTTATTCCACCAAATTCACACAATTCAAATTAGGAACATGGGATCTTTAGTTTATGATAGGAACATTATGCATACACATTATGCATTAATCCAAACAAGACATGATGCATACACAACTGCAGCATCATATATATAAGTGTTAAGTGCATCAGAAATAGAAATACAGTATTCAAACATCACAGAATTCAAATGAGGAACATGGGAACTGGTGCATCAGAACTAGAAATTTAAGTTAGGGTGCACCAAAACCTTGCACACACCAAGTATCCAAACATCTAGTGGGTCAGTTAAAGTTGCATCCAGACAACACCAAACACATAACTACTTCATCATAAACATTGTATCCAAACACCCAAAAAATCATAAACCTTGTTTCCAATCAACAAAAAAACACACATAAATAAACACAAATAACACAACTAATGCAATCAATTTTGTTCTAAAAGGGACTAAGAACAATCAAACAAAACCATTAATCATGCATAATTTGTTAGCTTTCTGCCCCTAAAATCCAAAAAGATGCATCGTCTTTTCGATGCATAAACTTACATTTTCGTGCTGCCATTTTCCTTTCTACATCAGACATTGTCATTGTCTCCCAAAAAGATGAACCCTCGTCGTCTGAAATAGTCAAAGGATTCTCCGAGGTGTTTGAAAATGTTGTTTTCAACTGAATACGGCTATTCCTTCGTGTTGGAAGCTTCATTCGTAAAAATAATAATCAATAAACTTAGGGTTTATGTTTCATGCATCATTACAACGACGCATTGTAAAATAGGATATACAAAACTCAAAACAAAAATACACATGCATACCTCTAGTTTAGTTTTGACATTCTTCTTCGCCCGTTGAAGTTTTTTTACCCATGACCACAAACCCTAACTTGGAGAATAACTAGCTACCCGGTGAAATTCAAAATTTTGGAAAGAAAATCCCGTGCGATATCTCCTCAACAATGATGCAAAAGAAACGGAGGAATCTTGCAACCGTGTGTAAATGAGGCCGTCGGTTAAGGAGGAGAAAGAAGACAGCCGGAGCACTATTACTATTATGCCCCTCCGCCAATTCGTTGCATAAATATAGTGTTGCACCCAAAGTTCGAGATAATTACAATCTTGCTACCGCCTGTTTTCTTAAATGCATTAGATCCGACGGCTATCGTTGCTTCTTCGAGGTTCTTCGAGTGCATGCCGGTTTTCCATTGAAGCCACTCCTATATATATATATATATATATATATATATATATATATATATATATATATATATATATATATATATATATATATATATATATATATATATATATATATATATACATATATGCAGAAAATACACAACTCCAATAATTATAATAAATTATTTCAACATATAATGAACATTTCAATCTTACAAGTTCAACCTCAATTACATATGTTTTTATCCAAAATTACATATGTTTTTAACAGGGTGGAGATATAAGTGAGAGGTCACGGTTCGACTCCTGTGGAGGCAAGTTGAAATTTAGGTGATAAAAGTAAGTCTTGTGTAATTCAATTGTAAGTTGAACGGTTTAAAGATAGTTACTCGAACTGCACAGTCTTCAATTGTCCGTCGCGCACCATGTTATGACCATTCAATCATGTCCTTTTGATGTAGAAACTTACTCGAACTTCTATGCCTTGTTGAATAAGCAAAAGAGTGATATGTTCATGTCCTTTTGATGCAGAAACATGTTCTTCACACCAGTGTTGACCTTCCATCATAATCTTTCTTGTTTGGGTAAGCTCCAACTTGAACGTTAACCCTTTGTGCAAGTTCTGCATCTTGTAATCAGCTATGAAGTGTGATATGTGTCATCAAATGCTTCAAACGAACATCACATTGATAAAAAGCATGTGGATAGGAATCATAAGTATATAATAGAATAATTGAACATCTCATACCGAAGAGAATAATTGAACATCTAAGAGTGTTTTCAATTAGTACATCCAACAAGGAACGCCACTTGTAATTATTTCAATAAAGCATAATAACATTGGCATAAAACCTCAAACTCACAGCACATAAAAGTTGATGCCAAAACTCAATAACAGCAAAAATCAACTCCAAAAATACAAAATATTCAATAAAAAACATGAAAAAAATACCTCCAAACCTCCAAAACTAGACACATTCATAGAATTTGGCCCAAATAGGCACATATGTAATATACTAAAACTTGAATACAAATAGAAGTGTCATTCGAAATTAGATCCAACTAGCAACAATCTTCATCCCTAAAGCAACAAACCACTAGACAAAATCATGTTTCTTTCCTGCAACTTGCAAACCTATGTATAATTGACTTTTTTGCCTCACTTGCCAGTGATGTTATTTTGTCTAACAAAGTAACAAGGCCTTGGCAAATATATCACCAAATTCTACATTTTTAACCAACTTTAAATTGAGATGATAATAATTGAGTTTGGGTATTATTAACATGAGAGATTAAATTGAAATTATCATTGCCTTATCAATTCCCTTAGCGACATGCATGAACTTGTTAAAGTTGTATGCAATCATGTCATGGTAACCAAGGTGAAGTATATGGCCAAGGAGAAGTCAGATTGCTTGAATTACAGAGGCTTACTAGCTACCTTGAACTTACAGGATTTGAAAGAACTTGTAGCATTGGCTGATGATAACCTCTCAGAAATTGAAGCAATGCTTGAGTTACGTAAGAGCGGGGTTCCTCCTGTAGCACAGAAACATGTAGTTAATGTCACAACTGACAATATGGGAGCAGGGGAGGTTCTAGATGGCTATGTACCGGTGCTAGAGAATCCTGATGGTGGAGTGGCTACAGAAAGCCAGGAACCATGGCAGAGAACCTTGGAGCTTTGGATGGAGGAGAGGTTGCAGATGACAATCAACCATTTGGAGCTTCGGATGGAGGAGTGGTTGTAGGAAGTTATGTACCAGTGGTAGAAAACTCTGGAGCTTTGGATGGAGGAGTGACTGTAGGATGTTATATACGTACCATTGGTTATAAAACTCTGGAGCTTTTGAAGGAGGAGTGACCACGAAAACTGTATTGGAATGGAATAAAGTTAAATCAGGTTAGAAAGAAATTGAGGGGAAAGGGAAAAAAATATATCACTTGTATAAGTAAATCTCACATAACATTCGTAATATACTAAAACTTGAATACAAAATGTCATCCGAATTAAATCCAGCTAGCAGGAATCTTCATCCCAATATTAGGAGTTCAAGAATCATGGCCAAGCGGTATATAGCAAACAGAATTATCATAGTAAGTCTACCCTAAAGCAACAAATGACTAGACAAAATCATGTTTCTTTCCCTGCAACTTGCTAACATATGTATAATTGACTTTTTTGCCTCACTTTCCGGTGATGTTATTTTGTCTAACAAAGTAACAAGGCCGCGGCAAATACATCACCAAATTCTACATTTTTAACCAACTTTAAATTGAGATAATAATAATGGAGATTGGGTATATAATTGAAATTATCATTACCTTATCAATTCCCTTAGCGACATGCATGAATTTGTTAAAGTCGTTGTATGCAATCATGCCATGGTAACCACGGTGAAGTATATGGCCAAGGTGAAGTCAGATTGTTGTTTGGGTTATAGAGGCTTACTAGCTACCTTGAACTTAGAGGATTTGAAAGAACTTATAGCATTGGCTGCTGCTAACCTCTCAGAAACTAAAGCAATGCTTGAGTTACGTAAGAGCGAAAATGCTGCAGATAACAATGAACCATTGGTAGCTTTGGATGGAGGAGTGGATGTAGGAAGTTATGTATCAATGGTAGAAAACTCTAGAGCTTTGGATGGAGGAGTGGCTGTGGGAGTGGTATGTAGCTCTGGAGCTTTGGATGGAGGAGTGGCTGTAGGAGGTAATGTACCAGTGGTAGAAAACTCTGGAGCTTTGGATGGAGGAGTGGCTGCAGGAGGTAATGTACGGGTGGTAGAAAACTCTCGAGGTTTGGATGGATGAGTGACCACGAAACCTGTATAGGAATGTAATAAAGTTAAATCAAGTTAGAGAGAAATCGAGGGGAAAGGAGATAAAATTAGATCACTAAAGATTTGAAGCTAAACCAACAAAATCAATTTGAAGCTAGAATAACCAAATTTTTAACGTGAGAAATTAAATTGAAATTATCATTACCTTATCAATTCCTTTAGCGACATCCATGAATTTGTTATAGTCGTTGTATGCAATCATGCCATGGTAACCAAGGTGAATTATATGGCCAAGGTGAAGTCAGATTGTTTGGGTTACAGAGGCTTACTAGCTACCTTGAACTTAGAGGATTTGAAAGAACTTATAGCATTGGCTGCTGCTAACCTTTCAGAAATTGAAGCAATGCTTGAGTTACGTAAGAGCGGGAAATGCTGCAGATGACAATGAACCATTGGTAGCTTTGGATGGAGGAATGGATGTACGAAGTTATGTGCCAGTGGTAGAAAACTCTAGAGCTTTGGAGTGGTTGTAGGAGGTTATGTATCGGTGGTAGATAGCTCTGGAGTTTTGGATATATGGAGGAGTGGCTGTAGGATGTAATGTACCACGAAACCTGTATTGGAATGTAATAAAGTTAAATCAAGATAGGGGAAAGGGGATACAATTAGATCACTTGTATAAGCAAATCTCACATAGCAAGTAACATGTATGAAGCTAAACTAACCAAATCAGTTTGAAGCTAGAATAAACAAAATGAATTGAAACAAATGTCACTTAACAAGCAACCTATGTGTTGAATAAATACAAAACCAACAAATTGAAAACTATAATAACCAAATAGAAACTTAACAATCATAACCAAGTGTTTGCAACTGGTTAACATGAATAATATTAGATCTCATATATAAGCAAATCTCACTTTATTATGGCATACGTATTATCATTAAATAAACTATAATCGTTAAAAATCAGCAAGAAAAGTAAAAAAGTACTTCGGATTTGAGCACCAGAGCACATGTTGAGGTCAAGCTTTTGAGCCATAACTAATTTGTGTGCATGTGTGTGTGTGTGTGTCTAGCTTTTCAATCCAACTTGTTGTCCTTAAGTTTGGATCTTGAAAACTCATCAAACTATTAAACCAAGCTCAAAGCCTAATTAGGTTCGTAACACAAGAAAGAAAGAACTATAACCAGCTTCTGAATATTACAAGTTACTGCTTGAGGGCTTATGTTTTAGCCGCAAGTGAATATATCAACAAGTGGATAAGTGAATTCTGGAGGTTTCTCCTAGTCTATGTTTCAAATACACACTGCTCAACGATCTTGTTGACTATGTAATTACAACATAAAACTGACAAAGACATTTCATCAAACAGTTGGGGTGGAATGCAGATGATGCTTTCAATACAAAAACAGTCTTATTCTAAACTAAGAAATCATGTGAAATGAACATTGGACATTCTTTAAAATAAACAGGATGGAGATCCATGGGGGGTTGAAACTTTTTTTTGCAGTGGTGTCCCCTGTCTCTTTTCAAATATTTTATTTATTAATAAGACTTTATGTCAAACATAAAAATAATCAGCCAATCAACAAATCTATGAACCAAAAGTTTAGTTTTTGTATGTGTGCATCGAACATCAATGGAATACAAGAGCAAACAAAAACCCATATTCAACACAAAATTTTGATTGAAGTTATTTCTTACATTTAGTATAGAATCAAACACAAAAATCGATTACAAAAAGCTTCATACACAAAATAGGGAGAAAAGAAGAGTGTTTGATAAACGAATATAGATGAAAGAAAGACAATGATAGCAATAGAGAGAGACATGAGGAAATATGCAAGGTTGAAGAGGAGAGAGAGACGAGGAAATTTTTTATTTCTAAGGTAAATAAGTAGTGCTCCAAATGAGTACAGTGCTTAATTAACTTAGGCAAGACCAAGCTCTATAGCTTGACACACTTTCAATGTGCTAGCTCGAGCTTGAATGAGGCACTTGAATTGAGCTCGAGCTCATATCAAATATTTAGAATATATCTATAAATATTATTGGATCTCTAATTTCATCTATGAGTTACCTTCTCTTGACATTTATATTGAACTCAAACTCATAAAAACTTTACACATTTACAAATATAGCTAGTAATACATTTATAAGGTTCGAAAAACATAAGATTTTCAATCAAGAGAATAAAAGCTCGAGCCTCGAGCTCATGTTTAGGAAGGGGATTTGGATCTACCTTAACTAAAACTTATTTTTGTTAAACCACGCTCGAGTCGTTTGCTAAAAGTCTGACTCATTTACAACCCTCATTTGGAGAATTATGAGGAAATGTAATCTAATATTCTCAAACACCAACATAGGATGGATTGTATATTTAGATGAAAGTTGGAATGTTAAGTGTACACCGTAATTAATTGTTTTAAGTATGATAACCAAACACGCCAAAATATTGCAATTCTAATTCTTGTTTCACCTTACACATTTAGAATTTGCAAAACAAACACTAGTAATAACTAAACCTTCACCTTGATTAGCTCACTAATTGAATGACCACCACGTCAAGAGATTAAAAAAGATCTATTTACAGTGTACCACTTCCTCAAATTGCATATAAAATCTAGAAATTAGTGGATACTTAATAAATGGAGAGATCTAATTAATTAAGCAAATACCTTTCATCCTCTTGATTCTTCTTATGTTTGTACATCGAGTTGACGCACATTCGTCTAGTTACAAAGAAGAATCATCGTAGTTAATCGACCCTGTGATACACTTCAAGAAAAACGAAGAGATTTATATACTGCAAATTCATTATTCTGAAACTCAAGAACACGCCGTATACATCCACGACGATCTACATCGATCCACATCTCATATCTAGATGTAAACCAACATTTTTAACAAAAACAAAAAAAAAAGGAATCAATGTTTTCTCAGATTCTAAAAGTTGATTAAAACCGATTTAAAACACGAAGTATAAAACCAAATCAACACCAACAGATTTCACTTTGAATCCGGAAATATAAATCAAAATCAACAAAATTAATCACATCTGATTTCACACAATATAAAATCTATAGTTTATAGAAGTCTACTAGAATCGAGATCCGATTGGCCGCACAGATCTGAAATTGGATATAGAAAATTGAAATCAAAGAAAAAACATTTTAACAAAATGGTAACTTCGTCTACATAGCTATGAACACGAGTATCATGTACTCGCAAGAAAAAAGATTGATGCCTTTAGTGATATTTAAGTCTATGCATGACAATGACATTTAGGTATTAATGTAATATTGGGCCATTGCCATTGGGCTTTAGGGTTTTGCATTTTAGGTAGGGTTTGTAGTCCATATATATATGGATATGGTTATGTATTCTATTCATTCAATTATATTGTATTTTCTCTACTTTGTGTTATTATAAAACTTTGATCATTTGGTCATATCTATTTCATCATTGTATGAGAGTCGTGGTTATTAATTTGTTGAGTTCTCGGTTTGTCACACCCATTCACTATTAGGTTTGTCGTTTTGTTTCGTAACTTTCTACCAAGTCTGCGCAGTTGTGGTAAAATCAACATTCTAGATTCATTCACCGTTTGATCGTCACGATTGTTGATTCGAGAATTGAAGGAATAAAAAACATAACCATAGCACTATATATAGACTACAAACCCTACCTAGAATGTGAAACCCTAAAAGCCCAATGGACAATGGACCCAATATTACATTAATATCCCCTCTCAAACTCACAATGTCACAACAATAAACATTGAGAGTTTGTTAGAAAAAAAAAACAAAATGGTTAATCAGATTTGTCAGAAAAAAAAACAAAATGGTTAATCAGAGTGCGCCTTAGTGAAAATGTCAGCAACTTGTAGCGCAGAGGGAACAAACAGCAAGGAAATAGTTCCTATCTGAAAATGATGACGAGTAAAGTGACAATCAATTTCAATGAGTTTTGTCCGTTCATGAAAGACCGAATTATGAGCAATCTGTATAGCACTTTTGTTGTCACAGTGTATCGTGGTAGGTTGAGATAATCGAACACCCATGTCAGCAAGTAACCAGCGTAGCCAAACAACCTCGCTAGTAGTAGAAGCCATCGCGCGACATAAGAAGAACGAGAAACAACATCCTGCTTCCTACTCTTCCAAGAAACAAGTGAATCTCCAAGAAAGACGCAAAAACCCAGTAATAGACGACAGAGGATCCCTAGCCCAATCAACATCACTGTAAGCAAGTACCTCAAAAGTAGATGATGAAGGAAACACAAGCGTCTGGAACTGAGTGCCCCTTAGATATGTCAGAATGTGAAGGACTTCCCCTCAGAGTGCAATCGTAGGAGCAGTTACAAATTGACTAACAATATGAATAGCATGAGCAATATGGTGACCGTGAGATAAACCAAACTACCCACAATAGTACGTACGATACAAAGTTGGATCATCGAGAGGAACGCCATCAGGAGAATAACATGAGCATTAGTTTCCAAAGGAGTATCCACAGTCTCGTTGTGAGATAGGCGAGCACTTTCAAACAAATCTGAAATATACTTATACTGAGACAAAAAGCAACAAGCAACCCCAAGTCCATCATAGCAAAACAATGAGCTAAATCACAATTCAAGGACTCAATACCGAAGCTTGTTTGAGACCATATAAAGCTTTGCAAAGACGACATACTTCTCGTGCCTTGTGAGCAACACTAGAGGAGGAGTGATATAAACCTCCTCATGCAAATCACCATTCAAGAAAACATTATTGACATCCATCTGAGAAATCTTCCATTTACAGATAGAGGCTACTGCAATCAACGTACGTACACTAGTCATTTTGGCTACAAGGGCAAAAGTCTCCTCAAAATCCATGTCATATTCTTGCGAATACACCTTTGCAACAAGACAGACTTTAAAACGTTCAACAGACCCATAATAATTAATCATAATTTTGTACACGCAACGTTAACCAATAGTATGCTTTCGAGATGGCAGCATAGCTAAATCCCACATATGAGTCTCATGAACGACAGTGAATTCCTCAGCCTTAGCATCCTACCAAAGGGGATCAGATGCAGCATCTCTAAAAGAGTTGGGTTCAGACAAACGATGTATTGGCAATGAACAAAGAAAAAGATGTTGAATAAGACGAGTAAGTAAAATCTGTAAGTTTAGTAGACTTACGAAGATGAATAGACCTGCATGTAGTTGGGACATCCGTATTCTAAACCGGAGATGGAGCAGACGTAGGCATAGGAGGAGCTACATGCATCTCGGTAATAGAGTCATCCAATGTTGTAGGTGTTTCAGTTGTCGGTATATTAGATGTGTTGATTTAGACATCAGAAGTATATTATTAGTGTCATCATTAAAAGGATCAATAGAGTGAATACCAGATCGTGTCATGTCATGAGACTAAGCGGGAATCGAATAGAAAGGTATATGTTCCAAGAAAGTGACATGACGCGAAATGTAGAGCTTTTGACTTACTGGATCAAAACAACTATAGCCTTTTTAAGTGATCCCATATCCTAAAAAGACACACAAAGCAAATCGAGCTGACAATTTATTGCATTCCACATGAGGACGAAGAACAAAACATGCACAACAAAAAACACGTAAGGAAATATAATCAGGTCTATGACCATAAATCTTTTCATAAGGAGAGAGACCAAAACTATGAGTAGCGGGAATTCAATTGATGACATACACAGTAGTATGAATTGCTTCACCCCAAAACATACTAAGTACCTTAGAAGACAATAACAAGGAACGAGCAGTCTCAACAAGATGATGATGTTACTTTCGACAATGTCACTTTGTTAAGGAGTGTTAGTACCCAAAGTTCATTATAATGTCCCATTGGATGCAAGTAACTGTGTGAAGTCATTAGATGTATATTCTCCCACTAAATCACATCTAATACATTTGATAATAGCAGATTATTGGGTTTTAGCAATAGATCGAAACTCACTATAAATATAAACGAAATCAGATCTGTGTTTCATTAGATAAACCCAAGTATATCGAGTATAATTATCAAAGAACGGAACATATATTTGGAACTTCCCTAAGAAGAAATAGGAGAGGGGCACCATACATTAGAGTGAATAAGATCAAAAGGTGCCAAAGAACAATAAATACTTTTATTAAAATGTAATGCAAAATTTTTTGCTAGTTTATAATTTGTTCAATGGACCTAAAGCACCTGTAAAAGCTAAGAACTGTAAACGAGACGCAGACACTTGGCCTAGACGAGAATGCCATAAAGAAAAATCAGATGACAATCTACTCAAATGAAAAAAAGATAAATCAACACCTGAAGCTGCAACATCAGACACCCGGAGATTATCCACAATATAAAGCTCCCCTAGGCTACGGCCAATCCCAAGCACTGTCTAAGAACGCGGGTCTTGTACACAACAAACATTATCAGAAAACAAGACCAAATAACTGACCAAGGCAAGGTTCAAGTCAAGTTTTGGAACATAATACACATCAGGTAGTGATACATGAGGTGTAACAACAGTTGCAATTACAATTTCCAATGGCATAGGTGTTCCACTAGGTGACATAATAGACATATACGTAGGCAAACCAGAAGATAAAGAAACAAATGAAGATAAATGAGGACACATGATGAGATGCACCAAAATCCAAGATCCATAAGGACAAAGGAATACATGAATTATTAGACGAAGACAAACGTGATGGAGATTCTAACATGGAAGTGGGTGATGAGGCAAGATACTGTTTAAGCTGCTCAATAACCAAATGATCAAATGCTCAATAACCGAATGATCAAATGTAACCATTGTGACTCCAATATAAATCACATTTGATGACGAAAAATTCCGAAATAAGTACGATGATCAAGAACCAAAAGCCCAAACTATAGTCAATACTGCAATCTAATAACATTAACTCAATCAACAAACAATTAATTAAAGACGACAATCAAAACCCCTAGTCGTAATCAATAAATCAACGAAGACAAAAAACCAACAAAGATGGCCAAAAGCACTCATAAACCAATCCTTGATGGCAATGATAAACCCAAACAAATTCAAAACTTCGACGAAAAAACCAAATCAGCAACCAATTTCGAATATAAATAAGTCCCAATATAAATAGTCCAAACAGTCAGAGTAATGGTAATTGTATTCTGAATCCACAGTCTAAATATCACAACGATCTAACGTTTTAAGAACTCATACCTTCATTTTTACTACGGGTGTGCAAAAATCCACGATTGTAAACTGCATTCACTTTCAATGATTAATAACTCAAAGGGATAAAGTTCAATCGATGATTCACCGGTGAGATTGAAGATATAAGTGTGTAGAACCTACAGTACAGAAATCGTGACGATCCAACGGTTAATGAAGTCCGAAAAGCATTTTTTCCACAACTACAAAAATCTGGCGGAAAATCTCGAAACAGAACGGTCGACGGTAAATATCTCCAAATACAAAGCTCGAATCAAAAATCCCAACAGTCAAAGTGACATTACATAT
Organism: Centrapalus pauciflorus; assembly: GCA_020465985.1. Lineage (NCBI taxonomy): Eukaryota > Viridiplantae > Streptophyta > Magnoliopsida > Asterales > Asteraceae > Centrapalus > Centrapalus pauciflorus. The sequence goes on along the minus strand of JAANYP010003483.1, from coordinate 61,269 downwards.
GTTGCAAACCTACACACAAAAAATCGTGATGATCAAACGGTGAACGAATCTAGAATGTTGATTTTCCCACGGCTGCGCAGATGTGGCCGAAAGTTATGAAACAAAACGACAAACCTAATAGTAGGGGTGAGCGACGGGTACCATTTCCCGATCCGGAACCGGTACCGGTTGTACCAAACTGGTACCGAATTAATATATTCGGTATTCAGTTTTTAAATTAGCTAAAATTCGGTATTCGGTACTCTCGGTTCGGTATTCGGTTTTTAAGTTAGCTAAAATTCGGTATTCGGGACAGAACCGGCACCATATAAAATTATACGGTTCGGTATTCGGTTCTTTCAAAAATAATAATTCGGTTTCGGTATTTTCAGGATCGGTACCGGTTCGGTTCGGTCCGGTACCGAGCTCACCCCTACCTAATAGTGAATGGGTGCGACAAACAGAGATCGAACTCAACAAATCAGTAACCACGACTCTAATACAATGATGAAATAGATATTACCGAACGATTAAAGTTTTATAATAACACAAAATAGAGAAAATACAATATAATCGAATGAAGAGAAAACATAAACATAGCCCTATATATAGACTACAAACCCTACCTAGAATGCAAAACCCATAAAAGCTCAATAGGCAATGGGCCCAATATTACATTAATACCTAAATGTCATTGTCATGCATAGACTTAAATCTCATTAAAGGCATCAATCTTTTTCTTGTGAGTACATCTTTTTCTTGTGAGTACATGATACTGGTCTCTATAGCTAGGTAGACCAAGTTACCATTTTTCTTAAAATGTTTTTTATTTATAACCAGCATTCAATAAAAACAACATATTTATTAAAAGTGCATATTGAAATTATTCTAAGGACCACTTTGCAATTCATACAATATATTTTCTTTTAAATTGGTGTGACAAAGCACTCTTTGTGGCTCTGAATTTATTTTTGTTTTTAAATGTTTTTTCTTTGATTTCAATTTGCGGCTATCGAATCTGGATTCAGACTTCTATAAACTATAGATTAATTTGGTATTGATCTGGTTTTATACTTTTTATTTTAAATCGGTTTTGATCAACTTTTAGAATCTGAGGAAACATTGATTCTTTTTTTTTGTTGTTAAAAATCTTGGTTTACATCGGATATGAGATATGGATCATCCATCCTATGGTTGATCGTCCTGGATGTATACGACGTGTTCTTGAGTTTCAGAATAATGAAATTGCAGTATATAAATCTCTTCGATTCTCTTGAAGTGCATCAAGGGGTCGATTAACTACAATGATTCTTCTTTGTAACTAGACGAATGTGCGTCAACTTGATGTACAAACATAAGAAGAATCAAGAGGTTGAAAGGTATTTGCTTAATTATTTAGATCTCTCCATTTATTAAGTTTCCATTAATTTCTAGATTTTATATGCAATTTGAGGAAGTGGTACACTGTTAATTAATAGATTTTTTTAATCTCTAGACATGGTGGTCATTCAATTAGTGAGCTAATGAAGGAGAGGGTTTAGTTATTACTAGTGTTTGTTTTGCAATTCTAAATGTGTAAGGTGAAACTAGAATAGAATTGCAATATTTTGGTGTGTTTGGTTGTCATACTTAAAACAATTAATTACGGTGTACACTTTTCATTCCTACTTTCATCTAAATATACAATCCATCCTATGTTGTTGTTTAAGAATATTAGATTACATTTCATCATAAATCTCCAAATGAGGGTTGTAAATGAGTCAAGACTTTTAGCAAACAACTCGAGTGTGGTTCAATAGAATTAAGTTTTAGTTAAGGTAGATCCAAATCCTCTTCCTAAAACTGAGCTCGAGCTTTTATTCTCTTGATTTAAGATCGTATATTTTTCGAGCCTTATAAATGTATTACTAGCTATATTTGTAAATGAGTAAAGTTTTTATGAGTTTGAGTTCAAGATAAATGTCAAGAAGGTAACTCATAGATGTATTCACTAATATATATAAATATTAGGGATACAATAATATTTATAGATATATTCCAGGTATTTGATATGAGCTCGAGCTCAATTCAAGTGCCTCATTTAAGCTAGAGCTTGCACATTGAAAGCCTGTCAAGCTATAAAGCTTGGTCTTGCGTAAGTTAATTATGCAGAGCTCTACTCATTTGGAGCACTACTTATTTACCTTAGAAATATTTTTTCCTCGCCTCTCTTTCCTCTTGAACCTTGCATATTTCCTCATGTCTCTCTCTATTGCTATCACTGTCTTATTTTCATCTATATTCGTGCATCAAACACTCTTCTTTTCTCCCTATTTTGTGTATGAAGCATATTGTAATCGATTTTTGTGTTTGATTCTTTAGTCAATGTGAGAAATAACTTCAATCAAATTTTTGTGTTCAATATGGATTTTTGTTTGCTCTTGTATTCCATTGATGTTCGTTGCACATATGCAAACACTGAACTTTTGGTTCATAGATTTGTTGATTGGCTGATTATTTTAATGTTTGAAACAAAGTCATATTAATAAATAAAATAGTTAAAAAGAGACTGGGTATACCACTACAAAAAACAGTGTCAACCCCCAGGTTTCTTATTAATCTCCTCCTTTATTTAAAGAATTTCCGCTGTTCATTTCATATGATTTCTTAGTTTAGAATAAGACTATTTTCCTATTAAAAGCATCATCTGCATGTGTTCACCCCCAACTGTTAATTTGATGAAATGCCTATGTCAGTTTTATGTTATAATTACATGGTCAACAAGATCGTTGAGCAGAGTGTATTCGAAACATTGACCAAGAGAAACCGACAGACTGCACTAATCTATAGGTGTGTATTAATCGATTGTTGATATATCCACATGCGGCTGCAACATAAGCCCTCAAGTGGTAACCAAAAGTTGTTGTAATGTTGAGAATCTGGTTATAGTTCTTTCTTTCTTGTGTACGAACCTAATGTTGTATTTTATTCCACAGATATGTTGCTTGTTAAGTGACATTTGCTTCAAATCAATTTGGTTATTCTAGCTTCAAATGGATTTGGTTAGTCTAGCTTCAAATTTGTTGCTTGTTATGTGAGATTTGCTTATACAAGTGATCTAATGTAGCTTTCTGCAGCCACTCCTCTGGATTCTCTAGCACTGGTACATAGCTATCTACAGCGTCCCCTGCTCCCATATTGGCAGTTGTGACGTTAACAACCACACTTACGTAACTCAAGCATTGAGAGGTTGGCAGCAGCAAATGCTATAAGTTCTTTCAAATCCTCTAAGTTCAAGGTAGCTAGTAAGCCTCTGTAACCCAAACAATCTGACTTCACCTTGGAAATATACTTCACCTTGGTTACCATGGCATGATTGCATACAACGACTTTAACAAATTCATGCGTGTCGCTAAGAGAATTGATAAGGTAATGATAATTTCAATTTAATTTCTCATGTTAATAATACCCTACCTCCATTATTATTATCTCAAATTAAAGTTGGTTAAAAATGTAGAATTTTGTGATATATTTACCAAGGCCTTTTTACTTTGTTAGACAAAACAACATCACTGGAAAGTGAGGCAAAAAAGTCAATTATACATAGGTTTGCAAGTTGCAGGGAAAAAAACATGATTGTGTCTAGTGGTTTGTTGATTTAGGGTTGAAGATTGTTGCTAGCTGGATCTAATTTCGAATGGCATTTCTATTTGTATTCAAGTTCTAGTATATTAAGAATGTTATTTGCCTATTTGGGCCAAATTCTATGAAGGTGTCTAGTTTTGGAGGTTTGGAGGTACTTTTTTTATTGTTTTTTATTAAATATTTTGTATTTTTGGAGTTGATCTTTGCTGTTATTGAGTTTTGACGTCTAACTCTTATGTGCTGTGAGTTTAAGATATTATGCTAATGTTATTATGCTTTATTAAAATATTAACAAGTGGTGTTTCTTGTTGGATGTACTAATTGAAAACACTTTTACATTTTCAATTATTCTCGTGAGATGTTCAATTATTCTATTATATAGTTCTGATTCCTATCCACGTGCTTTTTATTAATTTGATGTTCGTTTGAAGCATTTGATGACAGATCACACTTCATAGCTGATTACAAGAGGCAAAACTTGCACTAAGGGTCAACCGTTCAACTTACAATTGGGATTTACACTAAGGACCCCACTTCTATTATCCTTTCTCTCAAATATTGGTTCAACCATGAAAATTTACGATACTTGCGTTAAACATGCTGAATATTGTTAGGTTGGATAGGTAAATCTACACATAAATTGATTTGTATCATACCTGTCATAATACAAAAACAATGACACGTATATTTAATTGCTTATATTGAAATCAAGTGTTGTGAACTCATTCTTTGTTGTACAAATTTGAATACAAATGTTACATAACTAATAAATAATAGGAAAATTTTCACAAAAAACCATCATAATACAAGTTTTTTTTACGATTAAGTCTCTCATTCAATTTTTTTGTGTGATAAGTTCCTTAACCAAATAAAAAGCACGAATGTGGTGTTTTTTTCAAAAAAAAGTTACCGGTAACCTAATGAGCGGGTTGCAAATTGCTGACGTCTATTTTATAAATCTATGATTTTTTTTTTCCGATTAAGTCCCTCAACTAAATTGTTTGTCTTATAAATCTCTCAACTAAATTATTTTGTATTATAAATCTCTTAACTAAAAAAACATCAATTAACTTTTAATTATTTTAAATGAATAAAAGTATATTCCATTGCAATTTTTAACAGTATAAAACTACAACTCATGTCATTTTTCCAAACGAAAATTGCTACAACTATTTTTTGATGATCCAAAAAAATGATGATCACTTAACTAAAATAGTCATAGCTATTTTGAATTTTTCCGATCCGAAAAAATAACGAGCTCATCCACTTTTAAGTTTTAGTCGTTAATAAATAGTGTAGTTATTTTCGTTTGAAAAAACGTAATGGATTATCGTTTCAAACGGAACAAATCTGTAATCTATTCTGTTTTTTCGAACGAAAATGGTTACAACTATTTATTATTATTGGAAGATGAAATCGGAAGGAATCATAGTTTGAAAAAAAAAAAAGAATGATTCGTCTTCTTATATTGAAAAGTTTAAAATCAAAAGATTTCATATTATAATATTAAATAAACAATGATATATTATATAAATGTAATATAAAGATAAATAAATATCCAAAGTAAATATAAAAAATAATTTTAAATATTAAAAAAAATTCGTAAATTAATAGTTTTATAATAGTTAAAACTTAAAAGATCATGAATAATAATTTGGGGGGACTTAATCGAAAAAATTTATACTTTGGTGGTTTTTATAAAATAGGTTTAAGTATGTTAACATGACGAATGAATTAAGGTTTATCCAGTTTGGGGACTTATCAGAAAAAGAAAATGAACGGGGAACTTAACCGAAAATTTTTTATACAATTAACTGATTACATATTATGTTCTATCTTTTCTTTCCCTTTTTTAATTTTATAGTTGTGTTGCATTTCTTTTTAATTTAGTATAATATTTTGTTTCTATATACATTATTTTCTTTTTTTTCTTTTAGATTACCTTTTTAATTTTTATATTTAATCTAGTATTTTAGTTATTACTTGTTATCTGATGTTATTGGTTGTGTATATTTTGTGGTAACGACAAGATTATATATATATATATATATATATATATATATATATATATATATATATATATATATATATATATATATATATATATATATATATATACACACACACACACACACACACACACACACACACATATATATATATATATATATATATATATATATATATATATATATATATATATATATATATATATATATAGAAACAGGTTCATCAGCGTACCTATGAGAATCCACGTACCCAGCGTACCCTAATGTAATTATTTTTTTCGAATAGACATGTATAAGACAACATTATAAGACTTTTTTTTCGAAAGGAGCAATATCATAAATCTTGTGAATGGTAAAAAAAATCATGTGAATTGGGTGAATGATGATCATTCACTTGGATGACCATTCACATAAATATGCATTGAGCATTCACATAATTTTTAATGACACAAAAAGTGTGAATCTATGTGAAATTCATATATCATGTGTATAACATTAATTTAAACATGGTTATGATAAAAAAATTATAAAAAGTTTTTTAAGGTTGGTACCTTCGGGTGCATTTGATTTCGAGAGATACTTTTTTGAACCTGACTATATATATATATATAGGGAGGTTCAATGGAAAACCACCATGCACGTGAAAACTTGTGAAAACCACACTGCACTACCACAAATGCATCAAAATTCCGCGTGAAGCATCAATTTTTCTGCGTGATGCATCACCTTATTTACGATCATGCCACCCCGTTTTCATGAAATGCACCAAATCGGACGGTATACGTAGGTTTTCATAGTTTTCAGGTGCATAGTGGTTTTCCATTGAACTCACCCCTATATATATATATATATATATATATATATATATATATATATATATATATATATATATATATATATATATATATATATATATATATATATATATGAGAACCACTTTAAAATTTATGAATTTAATGTATAAAATTATGCATTTGATGTTAAAATTTATACATTTAATAAATTTATGCATTTGATAAAAAAAATTTACGCATATCATGATTGATTTGTCCACTTTATGTACGAATTTGAGCATTTGATAAAATTTGTGCATTTAGTAAAAAGTTGATGAATTTTAATTTTAAAGGTAATTTTGATGTTAGATTATGATTTTTATTAATATTGAAAACCAATTTAATGATTTTAAGTTATAAATTTAATTATTAAATTTATGCATTTGATGTATAAATTTGTGCATTTTGGAGGGTTCTTACGTTATCACGGGATTGAAAGGTTCTTATATGAACCCAACCCTATATATATATAATTCTATATATTTAGAGTCTAGTATTATAATAATTTATTTAATAATTAATTAGTAATGAGAAAACATTTTAATATTACAATTACCAAAATTAATTTGTATATTATGAGTAAATTATTGTTTTATCATAAATATAGAGTTATTTTCATTAGTATATAAATAAGTTTTTTTTTTAGAAAAACCAAAATTTCACAATAATTATATTGTTAATATTAATTTATATGTTAAAATTTATTTTGAAACTCATACGTAATATTACTTATTAATTTTTTAATATTATTATGAGAGATATAATATTAAGAATTAATTTAAATGGGCTAATATGACATTATGAAGTTTGGTTAAAAGGATAAATAAATAAATAAGGATATAATGGTTATTAATTAATAAGTAATATTACGTATGAGTTTCAAAATAGTTAAGTCAATGTTGTGCATAAATGAAATTAATGATGTTTAAGAGGGATATATGTGATACCAATAACATAAATTGGGTATATGTAATATCATGAAGTTGAGAAGGATATATATATATATATATATATATATATATATATATATATATATATATATATATATATATATATATATATATATATATATATATATATATATATATATATATATATATATATATGTAGGTCCCGAAAGGTTCCCAAAGTATATAGTAATAAACTGTAGAGGGGGGGTGAATACAGTATTTAAAATCTACACACTCTTTTTCTCAATGTTTGTATGTATTATCAACAAATGTTAATTACAAACAAGCTTGACTGCGGAATTGTTCAAGCTGAGATGACAGAATACAACAGTATGGTTTCTAGTCTAAGACACACTCACACTAGATTACAATGAACACACTCACTAAGATGCACTCACTGTATTTTACAAGACTTTAAGGAACAGCTTTGGTAAACAGCTTAGACACACAGAAGCTTGTTTACAGAAGATTTGCATGCATGAATATCACACTTGCACGTTCACTCTTGGTTTAAGCACTTAGCTTTCTTCACATTCTTTCTGACCTTAGAAGCTTCCTTTTATACTCACTTAGAGGATCTAAGAGAAACATCTTCATTGGGCAGAATGAAAAAGGAGAAGTCTTGTTTGAAAAGACAATATAACTTTTCTGCACTTTTCTGAAAAGCAGACTTGCCTTCTCTTGTGCAGAACTTTTGTCTTTTTACTTTCTACTGTTGCATTGCCTTTAACCATTTTAGGAATGTCAACTTTGCGTCTTTCTTCCTTGTAAAGGCCTATTTTGATATAAGAAAAAGGTCTGTCACCCTTTTTCAAATATCCGTTTGTCTTCATGTAACAGAACAGCTTGGGCAGGCTGAGCGGTTCTGCTTTCCACTTTGTCTTCAACTGTGTAAACTGATCTGGTAGTTAAAAACAATACATGATGACTTGGAAACTAATTCCATAAAGTGTTTAGCCTGTTCACAAAGAACAGGTTCTGTTCACAAAGAACAGAACACTTTAAAAGTGCCCAAGCTGCTCAACAGTGTAGAGCAGCGTAGACAGTTTATGTCCAGCCTGATCAGCAGACTGATCAGTTTGGACAAACTGTCTTGGTTGCAACACATGCAACGTATAGAACAGCTTTAGACTGATATTGCAAATCATTTTCAGGTTTCAATAAGGCATATAACAGGCCTTAAATACAACCTTCAAATGCATCAACAGGTTTGAATATAAAATCTCCCCCTCAGATGTAGAGCAGGTTTGACTGAGGCCTTTTTGTGCCTAACAATCTCCCCCTATTTGCAATAACCAGTCCAAGCTGGTTTTGTCAAAAATCACTATATATTTTTACAGTACATTTGCTGAAGTAAAATTACAACATTACAGTAAAGTAAAAGATCAGTTTATATATACACTGATTCTTGACTATACTTGAACAACATATGTTCTTACAAAAGTACAACTAATGTGCTAATGTATTTTACAACTAATGTAAAAACTAAAAAATTACAACTAATGTAATTGTGTACAACTAATGTACAGAGTGTACAACTTATGTACAAAATTTGGACTGTTTGAGACGGGAGCAGATAATGGCAAGCCTGTCCAACTAATGGACAGCTTCCATTCTTCACCTACCCAGATGGCAGGTGGACTTCATTCGACAGGGGGTGGCATCCCTTCTTTGAATCTTTTTAAAAGTTCTTCCCTTGTTTCTTCATGTTCTTCAAGTTCAGCTGTAAGAAACATAAAGTTAGAACTTTGGAGCTCACCTCTGTCATAAAATCCTTTCAGCTCTTCCCAGACAGCTGCTCTCCATTGGCTGGACTGACTGAAGGAGGTGGCAATTCTGAAGGCTGCAAGCTGCTTAAGACCAACTTTGTGTAGGTCAGAAGCTCTTTGAAAACATTTCTTCTGAGATAAGGGATCCACAAAAAATGCCCCTAACTCAGGCTCTTCAATCACTTTGCCATCTTCAAATTCAACTCCTTCAGGCAGGCTGTGGTCAACTCCTTTAATTTCCACAGCATAATCTCCTTGTTCAATCATCATAAGGAGTTCTTCCAGCTCTGAATCTCTCTTTTTCCTTCTGGCCTTGATTTTAGGGGATGTCACAGAGACACCCTCTTTGACTTCTTTAGGGATCAGGCCCAACTCACTCACTCTCTCCATCAGCTTCTTTATGTATGCCCTGATAGTCTTAGCCGTTTCTGACTTAGACTGGCTCAGGGCAACTGCCAGTTCCACCCATTCCCTGTAACCCATTTGAGCCACATCAGCGTGATCATATGATTCCAATTCAGGGCCTGTTGCACCCATCCTTGTGATCTGAAGTTTCCACTGAGTGCCTTTTCTTGATATGGGAACAGCTTTGACAATTCCTTCCTTGGCCAGCCTTCTAGTAGCAACATCATGAAATTTCTTTTTGGCCAAGTTGTCAAAATGGAATTTGGCTCTGGCAGAAGGTAATGTTGATTTGGTCACTGAGACCTGAGTACCTTTTTCCACTTCCTTCCCTTTTTCTCCTGCTGATTGCTTGGCAGCTTTCATTATTTTCTTTTGCACCTCCAAGGTAGACATTTTTATTTTCTTTGCTTCTTGGAGGGCAAGAGACTTAGCAGCTTTGGCAGATTGTTCTTCTTTTCTTAACTCTTCCAGAGCCTTAAGTTGTTCTTCCCTAAACTCAAAGTATTTGTGCATAGGGAGGCCCATCTCTTTGGCTCTGGCTTTGTGAAACTGAGTTTCTGCCTGTTTCTGCTCAATAGGATCCACCGCTGCCTTTTCTTTTCCTTTAGCTGCTGCTTTAGGGACAGCAGCTTCAGGAATACTTTCTTCTTCTTCTTCTTCTTCTTTTTCCTCTGAAAGAATAAGGTGCCTCCTTTTGCTGCTAGGCCTGTCCTCAGGAATGACTTCCTCCCCCTTAGACTGAGCAGGGTTTGGAGAGCCAGCCTGAGTAGGCATAGCAGCTTGGGAAGCACCTTCAGCTGCACCTGTTTCTGCTGGTTGATCAGTTTGGGTTGCAGACACTGGTATCTCCTTAGGAGAAGGAATCTTCTCCCCCTTAGACTTAGTCTTCGAGGCAGATGATTTCTCCCCCTTTGAAGGAGATGATGCAGCGACTTCAACCCCTGGTCTGCCCGAAGACACAAAGTCAGCAGGCTTGCCAGCAGGTTTGGGAGGTTTAGGACCAACAAGGCTGTTCACTAAGTAAGCCAAGTTGTCCTTCACCTCACCAAGCTGGGAAAGACAGTTTTGAAGAGAAGAGGAATGGGAATCAGCAAAAGTGGTCAGCTTAACAATGTTGTCTCTATCAGAAGCTGTGAACAACAAACTTTGGAGCTGTGCAAGATGAAGTTCAAGAGAATCTTGCACATCAGCAAGGTTTGATGACACAGAATTTGATAGAGAACCTATAAGAGTGTTCAGGCTGGCCAATGTGGAAGGAATGGTAGTATTACAGGAAGTGAGGAGAGAGGACAGCTGTTGAGAAATAGCTGTCATAGAGGACACAGAGTCCTGTTGTGAGGAGAGGATAGAGGAAAGAGAGTTGGATACATTTTGCAGCTGTGCAGTGAGTGCAAGCAGCTGTGGAGAGTGGTCAGCTTGTGGAGTAACTGGGAAGGATTCTTTAAACGTATCAAAGAATCCTTTGAGCTGCTCAGACACAGAGTCTGAGATTATGGATGGTAGGGAGTGCATGGTATGTTCCAAAGAACCAACTTTGTTGGTCAGCAATGAAAGCTGATCCTTCAAAGGCAGGTCTTTGGGAGATGGTGGTGTATGGGTGGACTGTTTGGAGTGAGTAGATGGAGAAGATGATGATGAGGCTGGTGTTTGAGGATGAGAGGGAGAAGGAAGAGAAACTTTGGACAATAGTTCCATAGCCTGGGCAAAAGTAAGGTGGCCCAGGTTAGAGGGATCAAGGGGTCCTTCAGCAGCGGCTGTAGCTGCATCATTAGGAGAAGGAGATGATGTTTGGGGCCTCTCAGATGCTGCTTGTGTTGCAGCACCCTCATGAAGACCAGTGGTGGTTCCCTCTGCAGTGCCTTGGTCTAAAGGCACCTCATCATGGGGAGATGGGATATGCATTTCAACATCAGCAGTGGTGAAACCTGCTGATGGAATTTGCATTGAGGGATCAGCCTCACCAGAGGGATGGTATGATCCCTGAGGTTCATCAGCTTGTGTTGTTGGTCCCTCAGCAGCTGTTTGGTGTTGAACAGCTGAATCATGGGGAACAGAAGTTTGAGGCTGAGCTGCTGATTGGTCTATATCAGCAGCGTGGGCACCTCGTGCAGACTCAGGGTGTAAGGAGATATGAGTGGGGGACAGTGTGGACTCAGTGTGGAGCGGAGAGGGCTCCTGTCTTTCAATATCCTCAGCCTGTTGGGAGGCTGGGATAGTTGATGTGGGTATCTCCATTTGTACAACTGGTTCCTGTTGGGAGGAACCAGAGGGTCTAGGCTGACTCAAGGGTGACTCAGGCTGGAGTGAAGCAGGCTCCAAATGAGCTGAACCTTCTCCCAAAATAGGAGAGGCAGCTTGGGTTGCTTCTTTTACAACTGAACCCTGTTGAGAGGGAACAGAGGAGACTGTTTTCTGGGCTAGTTTCTTTTTGGCTAAGGATTTTCTTTGATAACGAATGGATGAAGTGGGTGATTGTGGAGAGGAGAGGGGATCTGTTTGGACTGGATGGGAGACTGGGTCAGGAACAGTGGGGCTGGACTGTTCCATAGTCTCTTGTGCCACAGAGGCACCAGCCACAAAGGCTTCAGGCTCAACAAATGAGCCAGGGTGAGGAATCTGCTCTTCCTCAGCCACAGAGGCTAAGGGAGCAGACTCAGCTTGAGCTGTTTTGGCCTTCTTTTTAGCAGGCCCAGCTTCAGCTGCCAAGGTCCTTTTTACCAACTTAGACCTGGCTTTGGATTTTCCACCGGGAGCAGCAGTGACTGGATCCACCCTCACAGCAGAGGGTCCTTCCACTAAACCCAACAGCCTCCTCATTGGTGTTGAGAGAGGAGGCTCATTTTCCAGTACAGGAGTATGAAACACCCTATTCCCTATCACAGGGAATGCAGCAGTTTTAAGTAGGGGTTGAGAGTGATATAGATGCTCACCACAGACATGGCAGAAGATGAGACTCAGGAACCTGGGATATCTGACAGCTGCTGGTCTTGTCTCTTGTTGTACCAGGTTTCTCATGTTCAAGAAGATCCATTTGGCCATGTCAAGTGTAGTCCCATCCACCAGCTGAAGGACTATAGGCACTTCATCTCTACTAAGTTGGTCAAAGGAACCAACCTTGCTGCTGAATGACATTGCCACAGAGGCAAATAGGAAATTATATGTAGGTGATAACTCCTTCCTGTACAGAGTAGCTCCAACCTTGGGTTCTGCCACACCACAGAAGCGTAGCAGATTGCCCATTTGCTCATTTTCAGGCTGAGGGAGATCATAGTTCTCAGCCACTGGAAGATGAAGAACTTCCCTCAAAAGATCGACTGTAATCTCAATGGTTTGAGTCCCATTGAGAATAGTACCTCTGATAACCTTAGTGTTTGGATTGTAAGAGCAGGTGTACCAGAACTCGTATACCATTTCCTGGTACAGGACACCAGGAGATGCAGTCAGGGCATAGTTCAACGGATGAACTTGCAGGAATTCCACCATTTGATCGTAACCCTTCCCCACATAGTTTTTGGGGATTGTGAGGTTTGCTATGTAGTTGGTGGGTTTCAGGGTCAGCATCGTGGTGACAGAAGGATGTTTAACAACATCCTCACCAACGAAAACTGGCAGAAAGGGATTGGGTCTGTGAGCCATTTGAGAAATTTGAAGGTTTGAGGAAGTAAAAGACACTTAGTCGATGTTAGGGTTCTTGAGAATTTTTTGGGAATGATGAGGAAGACGAAGATGAAACAGTATGGTGGTATTTATAGGATTTTGAATGGTCGTGTGTATGAGAGAGAAAAGATTTGGGCGGTTTGATTTGAAATGTTTGTTAACGGAAAACGGAACGGTTGTCCATGTCAGAAACATTGTCAGACCACTTGACCTTTTTGATCACTAACACACGTAACATACATTATCCGCAGTAATTAAGTTAAATAAAACATAATTTAAGAAACTTAATTATGAAGAAAGGTAATTAAACTGTTGGTCTACGCTGATGGTCAAACCTGTGATGATCAGGGTCAACAAGGTTTTCAGTCTTCAAGCTGTTCTTCCTTCAAACTGTTCCTTCAGCCTGCTTTCCTTTGTGAGAACAGGTTGAGTTCAATAGATGAACAGGTTACAGTGTGAAGAAGTGAACAGGTTGAAGACTGAACCATCAGAGCAGGCTGGACGAATAAACAGGTTAAACTGTTTTTGTTCAGCCTGTTGTATGTTCAAGCTGTTCAAGTTTTTCAGACAAATGACTAAGTACAGAACATGTATAACCTGTTCTGTCTAAGCTGTTCAGAGAAACTTGAGCAGTGTGAGACATACGAATTATTAGACCGTTGAGAGACACTTAGTCACTCTTGTTTAACATGCCCAGCTTGCTGACAAGGTAATTAAACCTTGTTTCATCCAGAGGTTTGGTGAAAATGTCTGCAAGCTGTTCATTTGTGGAAATAAAACTTACCTCCACATTACCTTTTTGGATGTGATCCCGGATGAAGTGATGTCTGACTTCAATATGCTTTGTTCTTGAGTGAAATACTGGATTGTTGGAGATGGCTATGGCACTTGTGTTATCACACAGAATAGGAGTTTTCCTATACACAAGCCCATAGTCTTCAAGCTGATGCTGCATCCACAGAATCTGCCCACAGCAGCTTCCAGCAGCAATATATTCAGCTTCAGCAGTAGAAGTGGACACTGAGTTCTGCTTCTTGCTACTCCAACTAATCAACTTTCCACCAAGGAGTTGACATCCACCTGTTGTGCTTTTTCTGTCTAACCTGCAGCCTGCAAAATCAGAATCTGAATAACCTGTTAGTTCAAGGCTTGAGTCTTTGGGATACCAAAGACCCAAACCTGGAGTACCCTTCAGGTATCTGAAAATTCTTTTAACAGCTGCAAGATGTGATTCCTTTGGATTAGCTTGGAACCTAGCACATAAACAGGTGGCAAACATAATATCAGGTCTGCTAGCAGTCAAGTATAGCAAGCTCCCAATCATGCCTCTGTAAGCTGTTACTGAAACAGCTTTGCCACTGGCATCAGCATCCAATTTTACATTGGTTGCCATTGGGGTTTTAATAGGAGAACTTTGATCAAATTTAAACTTTTTCAAAAGATCTAAAGTGTACTTTCTTTGATTTATAAAAATTCCAGTTGAGGTTTGTTTAACCTGTAATCCTAAAAAGAAAGTTAGTTCTCCCATCATACTCATTTCATACTTGGATTTCATGAGTAATGAAAAATTCTTGCATAGTTGCTCATTAGTAGAACCAAATATTATGTCATCCACATAAATTTGAACAAGCATAATATCAGACTTCACCTTCTTTATGAACAATGTGGTATCCACTTTACCTCTGGAGTACCCATTGCTCATAAGGAATTCAGTAAGAGTGTCATACCAGGCTCTAGGGGCTTGTTTGAGACCATAGAGAGCTTTGTCTAACTTATAGACAAAACCTGGGTGTTGTTCATTTTCAAAACCTGGAGGCTGCTTGACATATACTTCTTCTTGCAGCTTCCCATTCAAAAATGCACTCTTCACATCCATTTGAAATACCTTTATGCTCTTATGAGCAGCGTAGGCTAGATACAAACGAATTGCTTCTAGCCTGGCCACAGGAGCAAATGTCTCATCATAGTCAATGCCTTCCTCCTGTCTGTAGCCCTGAGCAACCAGTCTTGCCTTATTTCTAATGACATGACCTTGCTCATCCATTTTGTTCCTGAAAACCCATTTTGTGCCAATTATTGTTTTTCCTTTAGGGGCAGGGACCAGCTTCCATACTTTGTTTCTCTCAAACTGATTGAGTTCTTCTTGCATGGCAGTGATCCAATTGGCATCTTTTAGTGCTTCATCCACCTTCTTTGGCTCCATCAGTGAAACAAAACTAGAGAACATACAAAAGTTCCCTAAGCTGTCCCACCGAGTTTGTATCCCTTTATTGATGTCACCAATTATTTGATCATTGGGATGACACCTGATCCACTTAGGATCATTTTTCAATGATGACTTACCAGAGTTGTTAACATCTTCAGCAGGTCCTGTTGAACAGCTCTCAAGATTTTCAGACACACTGTTGTCTTGAGCCTGTTCACTTGTTGAACATGTCTGACCACTGTTGAACATATCAGCAGAGGAACTGGGGAAATCAGCATTGATAGGTTCTGGACACGCAGTTGTAATTAAGTCAGTACATTTATTCACACAGGGTGTATTGACATAATCATCATCATGTCCATTATGATTAGCAGGTTCCACACTGGGTGTAGTGGAAGCTTTTGAGTCCTCTTCATTGATTGAATGCATCAGATCATCAAAGTTGAGGTCTCCTGAAACTGATTCAGGAACAGCTTTGGTGGAGGCATTCTTGGACTCTTCAAAGGTGACATTGATAGATTCATCTATCACCTTTCTTTTGTTGTTGTATACTCTGTAGGCTTTGGAGATAGAAGAGTAACCAACAAACACTCCTTCATCAGCTTTAGGTTCAAATTTTGACAGCTGGTCCCTTTGATTCAGAATGAAACAGGGACATCCAAACACATGGAAATAGCTGACATTTGGCTTTCTCCCTTTGAGCAGCTCATAGGGGGTCTTGTTGAACCTTTTCACCACTAAGGATCTGTTTTGAGTGAAGCAGGCAGTGTTGACAGCTTCAGCCCAAAATGATGAAGGCAAACCTGATGCACACAGCATGGTTCTGGCAGCTTCAATGAGAGTTCGGTTTCTCCTTTCAGCAACTCCATTTTGTTGAGGAGTTCTTACTGCTGAAAAGTTTTGACTGATACCTTTCTCTTCACAGAAGTCTTCAAGAGTACTGTTTCTGAATTCAGTACCATGATCACTTCTAAGCTGCTTTACTTGGCAGAGTTCAGCATTTCCATCTTTTTAACAAATCCAATAATTTCTCTCGCAGCCTCTCCTTTGCTCTTCAAAAAGATCACCCATGTGTACCTGGAGAACTCATCAACCATTACAAGAGTGTATCTTCTTCCTCCTAGACTTGAGACATTAATAGGTCCAAACAAGTCCATATGGATTAAGAAGAGTGGAGTATCAATAGAGAAATTGTGTTTGGATTTAAAAGATGTTTTTCTCTGCTTGCCTTTCTCACAAGCTGTGCATAATCTATCTTTGGCAAAAGTAATAGAAGGCAAACCTGTCACCAACTCTTTCTTACAGAGTTTATTGATGTTCTTGAAGTTCAGGTGTGACAGTCTTCTATGCCATAACCAGTTTAGATCAGCATTGGTTCTTGTGAGAAAACAGGTTTCAGTTGTGGGATCAGCAGAATGCATATCCACAACATATACACCTTTCTTTCGTTGAGCACACAGCACAACTTTGCCTTGGAAATCCAATATGTAACCCAGGTGCTCATCAAAGTTAACCTTGTAGCCAGCATCACACAGTTGGCTTATGCTAACAAGGTTATGTTTTAGCCCAACCACATAGGCTACCCTTTTGAACACTGCAGCACCAGCTTTAAGAGTTCCATATCCCTCAGTGGATCCCTGTACATTGTCACCAAAGGTGACTTTTGGCCCTTTTTCAGGCCTGAGATCACTCAGCAGTTCTTTACAACCTGTCATGTGCCCTGAGCAGACACTGTCCAAGTACCAAACCTGGGAAGGTTGTTTTTCCTGCAGAGTGAGAAGAGAATTATTAGTTATTTTTAGGGGAACTCATCACACAGATGAGTTCTCCTACTTCATCAACACTTGTTGATGGATTTGGAATGTCCACACTAATATTCCCTATTTGAATGGTATCAGTTTGAATACCATCCTCAGTGACTATGTCATTTCCACCACTGCTTGTAACAGCTGTGAGGGAAACAGCAGAGCCAACAGGCCTCAAGTCCTCAGGTTCAGGACAGTCCTTGGCCAGATGTGTCTTCTTCCCACACTTATTACATTTTCTCTTTTTGGTGCTTTTGGAAGAAGGTCCTTCAGAAACACATTCTGAACTGTTTTTGTTGATTCTTTCAGCAGGTTTAGCAATTTTTGCAGAATCAACAGCTTGTGTGGTAAGTTCATAGGCCACAGCTTTGACTGTCTCTTCTTTCCTCTTTTTGGGAGGACAGATGTCAAAGACAGGAAGTTTGATTGGCCTTTGAGCTTCCACAGGTTTGGGAAACTTATTCCCAGTTGTCTCAGTTTGAGCAATGGCTTTGCCTTTGCCCCTACTGAGTTGTGATTTATGCTGCCTATCAGCATACTCACTGTGTTTGGTTTTGAAAAACTTATTTTCATTTAAAACCAACTTACCACCATGATTTGAAAACTTATTTGAAATCACAGCAGTTTTGTTTTCAACCTGAGACTTACCCTTGTTGAAAACAGGCTGCTTACTTTTTGAAAACTTATTTTCAAAACGTTTAGCATCAAAAGGATTAACATGCTTTTTACCAACAGCTTTGGACTCTGAACCTGTTTTGTCAACAGGCTTAGCATCCACAGCTTTAGTTTGAGCATGTTTTCCTTTCTTCTGCTTGTGTGAGCTAGCAGAGCACTTAGCAGGCTGTTTTGGAGAACAAACTCCAACATCAGCTTTTGAGCTGAGTTCACACAAGCTGTCAGTATTTTGAGGCCTGACAAACCTGTTTGTTGAAATAAGTTTACCATTCACATTTTGGATGAATGTATTTGGAATTTCACCAAGAGTGGACAAGTCTTCTTTCAAATTACTTATTTCAACAATGGAAGCT
>JAANYP010003483.1:0-39972 GCA_020465985.1 Centrapalus pauciflorus | reverse complement strand
GAGCAGCTTGGACAAACTGTCTTGGTTGCAACACATGCAACATATAGAACAGCTTTAGACTGATATTGCAAATCATTTTCAGGTTTCAATAAGGTATATAACAGGCCTTAAATTCAACCTTCAAATGTATCAACAGGTTTGATTATAAAATCTCCCCCTCAGATATAGAACAGGTTTGACTGAGGCCTTTTTGAGCCTAACAACTATTTTATATTAAGATTTAATATTAATTATGTTTATAAAATATATTTAATTTAATTTGAATTAAATGTTTTAAAATACTTTATTTATTAAAAATTAAATACTAAAAACAGTACAAACTTTTATATCGTTATTATTAATTAATTATATTCATTTATCTTAGATGTGAAATAATGTCAAATTATGCACAATGAAAATTTATATATATATATATATATATATATATATATATATATATATATATATATATATATATATATATATATATATATATATATATATATATATATATATATATATATAGGATTGGGTTCACATGAGAACCCCTATATTTCGTGAGAACGTAAGAACCGCTCTAAAATTTATGCATACACCGTATTAAATTATGCATTTGATACTAAAATTAAATGTTTTCGATAAATTTATGCATCTCATGTAAAAATTACGCATCTCATGCTATAATTTATCCATTTTATGTACGAATTGTGCATTTGATGTTCAAATTTGTGCATTTAGTTTATAATTTAATGAATGTAAGTTTTGAATATAATTTTAGTCTTAGATTATGATATTTACTAATATTTAAGACTAATAATGATTTAAAGTAAAACTTTTAATTTTAAAATTTGTACATTTGATGTATAAATTTGTGCATTTTGAAGTGGTTCTCACGTTCTCACGGTAACAAGGATTATTACCGGAACCCAACCCTATATATATATATATATATATATATATATATATATATATATATATATATATATATATATATATATATATATATATATATATATATATATATATATATACTATAAAAGTTGAGTTCATGTAATTAGTTTTCTTGTAATTAATGATATTATTTATATTAAATGATAATATAAAGATTGAATAATAACAATGTTTATAAAATATATTTAATTTAATTTGAATTAAATGTTTTAAAATACTTTATTTATTATAAATTAAATACTAAAAACAGTACAATCTTTTATATCGTTATTATTAACTAATTATATTGATTTATCGTAAATGTGAAATACATGCATATTGAAAATTAAATATGGTAGTTATAAAATACAAATCATAATTACTGTCCGTTAAAACTTTCTTCAAATCGGTTAGTTCTTTCATTTAACATATGTGTCCGGTAATACTAATTTATATTAAGATTTAATAATAATTATGTTTACAAAATATATTTAATTTGATTTGAATTAAATGTTTTAAAATACTTTATTTATTATAAATTAAATACTAAAAACAGTACAATCTTTTTATATCTTTATTATTTTATATTGATTTATCTTAAATGTGAAATTTTATGCATATTCAAAATCTATATATCTATATCTATATATATTATATATAAAAGTTGAGTCCTATCTAATAAATAAGAGTTACTTCTTTTTAAAAAGATTTTTAATATATAAAAACTGAGACATATGTAAAGTTTAAACCTTTTCACCACCAATTGATTATGCCTTCAATTGACATTTATTATTAAATGAATCATTGGAAAATAAAGAGTCTCAAACATATAGAAAATCATATATATATATATATATATATATATATATATATATATATATATATATATATATATATATATATATATATATATATATATATATATATATATATATATAAATAGGTCGTTATATTTGAAAATTCTTCAATTGGTGTTTGAGCATTGTATGAAAAATATGACAACGAGCAAATATGAATATGAACTTATGAAGAACATAAATCCGTTTGTTATGTGCATGCATTTTTTCCTTACTAGACTTCAAACTCAACTTTCGTGATACATTTTATTTATCTTATAATATTTTAATTATTTTCTCTTTATTTTTACATATATTAATGTTAAATCTCATAATTATGAGTATATTTTTGTATAAACAAATGACACATGTGAAAAAAAAAATTACGAGAATTGTATGGAAATAAACATGGGAATTTATTTAGAGTAGAAGTACAAACCCTAAAAATTAATTTCTTGTAATATATTACAATGATCATGATTTGTATATAATAAATAATTTTGTTATTAAGTTTATTTAATTTGATAAGTTGAGACTTTATTTATCTCATAATATTTTAATTATGTTGTCTTTATTTTTACATCTAGAAAAAGTTAAATCTCATAATTATGAGTATAGTTTTGTATAATGTAACACCCTCGAACTAATCACAAATGTCACGATATTAACACGTCAACAAGGATATAATATATGTGGAAAGTTCTCTTTTGGTGTAATGCAAATTGGTTTTCTTAGGTTAATTATGAGATATAGCAACCTATTTTCAATTAAAATTGGTGTTTATAGAGATCTACTTTAACTTTTAAAAATTATAACAATGTAACATTCTAATTTTGAGATCAATATGTGGAATTTTATTATTTGTTAACTAAGTTATTATTATGAGGTTTGTCTAATTAGAGTTTAAAATGTAAAAGCACGCATAAAAACCGTTTTAAAGATGTTAGGTTATAATGATATACATTTTATGGGATCGTGAAATAAATTGGGTATTTATGGATCAGGTTTTAAAAGTTGATAACGGGATTGGATAGAGTTAATAAAGGAAATGTATATATTGATGAGCTTCCGGGTTACTTGTTTTCATTAAACCAACACTTAAGTGATACAAGTGTGTGTGCGCGCGTGTGAAATTTCTACTTTACCAGGACGATTATAATCAAAGAAGTGAAACCGAATTCAAGCTTCAATTTGTTGTTTTGTGCTTCACCATCATCACTTTAGTTATGCATCTTCAAATTCAAGGCAAGAAAGCTTGAGTTTCTTGAGTTTAATTTTGATAACATTTGGTCCGTGATTTCACACACTTTGTTGTATGTGCAAAACAAAGAGGGTTGAATCACGTAGATGATTTATATTATGAAAATTTTCCGTGTTTTCACAATTAATTATTAATTGTGATTATTGTAAATCGGTATGAAACATCTATATTAATAGAAATGGTGTTTCAAAGTGTGGTTGCGCTTGGCGAGTATGGTCGCGTCCCAACGAATGTGGTTGTGATCGGCGAGTATATAGACTATGTGTTATCGTTAGATTGCTCCTAACATCATTAAATTAGTTTGATGAAAACTCATTGTATTCTTCTGGACATAAATCATTTATCAACACTTTATCATATTATATTTCATGTCATTTAACCTTGTTACTAACATAAATTGTTTATTGATACAATTACTAAAATTGATTTCTATAACCCTTATAAAATATAAATCGCATATGATTAAACTTTTTCTTAAACAATTATAATCACACACACGTGCGTAACTGTGTATGTGTGTGTGTGTGGTGACATCACTTGTATGTTGTTTTCCTAGCATACAGTCAAGCAAGTAATTGTTTTATAAAGGTGGACAACAGATTTTGTCAATCACATAATACCATTCCTAATCGTGAACATTTATCATAAGTTAATTACATAAAAAGGTGACATACTAATAGTTCATTTTTAGTTCACGCAATGAACTAAATTCCCATGACCCCCTTCACCCAAAATAAAATTTAGAAGTATAACACACATGAAGAAAGGGTTTGCTATGGAAAAAAAACCAACATGTTCACACTTTTTGCGTTTTCGTCCCTCCATGTTATTTTTTTTATAAAAGTCCTCAAGTTAATTTTTTTTTGGTATAGAGAAATTTAGACATTGGAACCCGGTCATAAGTAGTGAACCCGGTTTTTAAAAAACTGAATAACGGGGTTTAAGGGGTGTGGGAGTGCAGTCGAATTATCCACCAGAAGACGAGTCACATCGACGACACACAGCTCGGAATCCTCCATATGTACTCCAAACCATATGCCGATAGATGTACGTGTCCCAGACCAATATGATCTCATTGTAAAGCAAAATGCATTGTCCAGACCTACCGCAAATGGGTTTTTAGGTGCAGTGACCGTCTCTGAGTTTTCGTTTTGTTGAGTCCCTTGGGCGGCAGAAGGAGACGCATCAACAGAAGAGGCGAGTTGCAGACGGGATCGATTCCTGAACCACCTTGTTTGTCAGGGAGACTATGATCCCCATCAGAAATTACAATTACTTCCCTAGCTAGCAGCAGCAGCACTCGCTCCACTACGGTTATTCAACCCGTGGGAAAAAAATATGAGCAAAAGAAAAGTCATGGCAAGTATGCATTTATTGAAGGATGTGTGTGGTGTTATAAATGAACATGCAAACATACTAATGCCAATTCTAGTAAATGATAGTTTCCCATTCGTATATTTGAATGATTTGGAGATATATTATCTCAAAAATCAGGTAAATTTTAAAACTCAGTAAAAGAGGAAACAAGTTAATTGAATCAAGCAGCCCAAGGGTTCCACGGGTGTCATATAAATGTATTCATTTCATAGTTATGGAGATCTTGTATGATTCCAACTTCTATATATATATCATATCCTTGACTATCTCAAGTCACTGCTTGAGAAACAAAATGAGGCATGAGGCTTTCTTACCAATTCTTTAGCAGGGTACGCGTAACTTGTGCTCCCTGTGGAAGAAGATTTCACAACTTATGAGGAAAGTCGGAAAGATATTATTACGCCCACAAGATGGAAATCGGAAAAAATGTTTCTAGATATTCTTACGTACATGATGACTCAATTTATCAGCCCATAATTGTAAAGAGGCAGCTTCCACTGCATACGAGGCTCATCCTTTAAAACCTTTTCAATCATGGCTATTTGCTGATCGTTCATTATGAAGCGCTTCTTTTCCTTGGGTGCTTCTCCTCACTCTTCACGCTAACCATTTCCTCCACAGGAACCGTTTCTACATCGTTCATTCTATCACGAAAATTCTTACGCCGCATGGCGGATAAAACTGCTACAATTGTTTCTTCTACATTTTGAACATCTGTGTTGCTCTCCTGAACAGCCCTAGCAGCAGTATCTGCACCTACAGTTTTCCTATGGTCTTTGCTTGCCACGTCATTAGACTCGTTAAGTTGATCCACAGCCAAATTCAAAGACAAGCCCTTTTTCTGTATGCCACCTTGGTCACGTCTATCCAGAGGCGATCTTTGATGTGCAGGTGTTGAGCTTTGACCTTTCTACGGACCTCCTAAAAATGAGACTTAACTATTACACTCATTTCTGTTATAAAAATAATGAATTGTATATGTTTTTTGTGTCGGCAGAATTCAACTAATGACATCATATTTATACCAAAAATATAGAATCATCAGTCCATCTTTAATTGATTTATGACCACGATGCACCTCAACCATTAAGTTGCAATAACCATTAAGTTGCAATAACCATAGAATAACATGAATCCCCCACGAAAAAAACATTTTATATCAAAGGCAAGTTAACCCCAAAGAGTTGAAACCTGTGGGAGTCGAACTCAAGAGACCTCCTTTAAAGAATTTGAAGGCTCAACCAAAGAAAAATAGAATATTAACGATGGCTGAATTGTTGAATCACAAATTCCCATTGGTTATTTGACAATGAATTAACTTATGACAATCCTATACGATAGCTACATCTGATTTAGAATAGGTAACTAAATTGAACTTCGGAAGGGACATTTTCAATCCATTTATGTGAAAGTGGGTCAATTTGCATAAGGGGAAACAATATAAAGATACTGACTAAACTAAACAAGAAATTCACTAAGCATCTCAAGTTGTGGATTTCGGTGTGCAAGATCACACAAAGTACGCAATAATCGAAACCCACGTAACAAGTGTGTATAATGTTTCTCAACTCTCTTACTTGATGCAAGCCTTGCCATTAGTTGCGTAGTAAGATTTCTTACTAGATTTCCACAAGAAATCTTACTACGCAACTAATGGCAAGGCTTGCATCAAGTAAGAGAGTTGAGAAACATTATACACACTTGTTACGTGGGTTTCGATTGTTGCATACTTTGTGTGATCTTGCACACCGGAATCCACAACGTGAGATGGTTAGTGAATTTCTTGTTTAGTTCTGTATATTGTTTCCCCTGAAAGCAAATTGACCCACTTTCACATAAATGGATTGAAAATGTCTCTTCCGAAGTTCAGTTTAGTTACCTATTCTAAATCTGATTCAACTATCGTATAGGATTGTCATATGTTAGACATTTTTATATTGGTAAAGAAGCAGTCAGCAGAAAATGATTGAACCATCTATATCTATATCTACATATACTATAAAAGTTGATTCCATATAATAAATTTTCATCTAATTAAATATTTTATTTACATTAAATGGTAATACTAATTTATATTAAGATTTTATAATAATTATGTTTATAAAATATATTTAATATAATTTGAATTAAATGTTTTAGAATACTTTATTTATTATAAATTAAATTTTAAAAACAGTACAATCTTTTATATCCTTATTATTAATTAATTGCATGTATTGATTACCTTAAATGTGAAATTATGCACATTGAATATATATATATATATATATATACACACACACACACACTATAAAAGTTGAGTCCATGTAATAAGTTTTCATGTAATTAATGATATTATTTATATTAAATGGTAATATTAAGATTTAATAATAACTATGTTTATAAAATATATTTAATTTAATTTGAATTAAATGTTTTAAAATACTTTATTTATCATAAATTAAATACTAAAAACAGTACAATCTTTTATATCCTTATTATTTTATATTGATATATCTTAAATGTGAAATAATGTGAAATTTCATGCATATTGAAAATCTATATATCTATATCTATATATATTATATATAAAAGTTGAGTGTTATCTAATAAATAAGAGTTACTTCTTTTTAAAAAGATTTTTAATATATAAAAATTGAGACATATGTAACGTTTAAAACATTTCACCACCAATTGATTATGCCTTCAATTGACATTTATTATTGAATTAATCATTGGAAAATAAAGAGTCTCAAGCATATAGAAAATCATATATATAAATAGGTCATTATATTGGAAATTCATCAATTGGTGTTTGAGCATTGTATGAAAAAAAATGACAACGAGCAAATATGAATATCAACTTATGAATCCGTTAGTTATGTGCATGCATTTTTCCTTACTACACTTCAAACTCAAC
The DNA here is from genome assembly GCA_020465985.1 of Centrapalus pauciflorus. Lineage (NCBI taxonomy): Eukaryota > Viridiplantae > Streptophyta > Magnoliopsida > Asterales > Asteraceae > Centrapalus > Centrapalus pauciflorus. The sequence goes on along the minus strand of JAANYP010003483.1, from coordinate 32,690 downwards.
TTTCGTGATACATTTTATTTATCTCATAATATTTTTATTATTTTGTCTTTATTTTTAAATATATAAATGTTAAATCTCATAATTATGAGTATAGTTTTGTATAAACAAATGACATATGTGGAAAAAAAAAATTACATTCGAGAATTGTATGGAAATAAACATGGAAATTTATTTAGAGTAGAAGTACAAACCCTAAAAATTAATTTCATGTAATGTATTACAATGATCATGATTTGTATATAATAAATAATTTTGTTTTTTAATTTATTTAATTTGATAAGTTGAGTACATTTATTTATCTCATATATTTTAATTATTTTGTCTTTATTTTGACATCTAGAAATGTTAAATCTCATAATTATGAGTATAGTTTTGTATAATGTAACACCCTCGAACTAATCACAAATACCACGATATTAACACGTCATCAAGGATATAATATATGTGGAAAGTTCTCTTTTGGTGTAATGCAAATTGGTTTTCTTAGGGTTAATTATGAGAAATAGCAACCTATTTTCAATTAAAATTCATGTTTATAGAAATATACTTAAACTATTAAAAATTATAACAATGTAACATTCTAGTTTTGAGATCAATATGTGGAATTTTATTATTTGTTAACTAAGTTATTATTATGAGGTTTGTCTAATTAGAGTTTAAAATGCGACAGCACGCATGTGTGTATACCACGTAAATACCGTGTTAAACATGTTAGTTTATAATGATATACATTTTATGGGAACATGAAATAAATTGGGTATTTATGGATCAGGTTTTAAAATAACTGGATTGTATATTGGCTGCTGAATCGAGTTAATAAAGGAAATGTATATATTGATGAACTTCCGGGTTACTTGTTTTCATTAAACCAAACTTAAGTGATACAAGTGTGTGAGTTATCATCTTTAAATTCAAGGCAAGAAAGCTTCCGTTTCTTGAGTTTAATTTTGATAACATTTGGTCCGTGATTTCACACACTTTGTTTTATGTATGTGCAAAACAAAGTGGGTTGAAATACGTAGATGATTTATATTATGAACAATTTTCCGTATTTTCACAATTAAGTGTTAATTGTAATTATTGTAAATTGGTATGAAACATCTATATTAATATAGTAATGGTGTTTCTAAGTGTGGTTGCGTTTGGCGAGTATGGTCGCATCCCAACGAATGTGGCTGTGATCCGCGTGTATATAGACTATGTGTTATCGTTTGACCGCTCATAACATCATTAAATTAGTTTGATGAAACCTCATTGTATTCTTCTGGACATAAAACATTTATATCAACACTTTATCTTATTATATTTCATGTTATTTAAACTTGTTACTTGCATAAATTGGTTATAGATACAATTACTAAAATTGATTTCTATAACCCTTAGAAAATATAAATTGCATATGATTAAACTTTTTCTTAAACAATTTTAATCACACACATGTGCCTAGCCTAATGTGTATATGTGTGGTGACATCACTTGTATGTTGTTTTCCTAGCATACAGTCAAGCAAGTAATTGTTTTCCAAAGGTGGACAACAGATTTTGTCAATGACATAATACCATTCCTAATCGTGAACATTTATCATAAGTTAATTACATAAGAAGGTGACATACTTATAGTTTAATTTTAGTTCACACATATGAACTAAATTCCCGTGACCCCCTCCACCCAAAATAAAATTTAGAAGTATAACACACATAGAGATCGAAAGGGTTTACTATGCAAAAAAAACCAACATGTTCATATTTTTTCCGTTTTCGTCCCTCCATATTATTTTTTTTATAGAAGTCCTCAAGTTAATTTTTTCTTTTGGGGTTAGTGAAATTTGGACATTGGAACCCGGTCATATATATATAAGTAGTGAACCGGGTTCTAAGGGGTGTGGGAGTGCAGTCGAATTATCCACCAGAAAACGAGTCACATCGACGACACACAACTCGGAATCCTCCGGATGAACTCAAAACCATATGCCATATGATAGATGTACATGTCCGAGACCAATATGTGCTCCTCTCTCATTGTAAAGCAAAAACGTATTGTCCAGACTTACGTTCAAATGGGTTTTTAGGTGCAGTGACTGTCTCTGAGTTTTCTTTTTGTTGAATCCCTTGGGCGGCAGAATTGAAGGAGACGCATCAACTGGACTCTCTTAGGCGAGTTGCAGACGGGATCGATTCCTGGACTATCATCCCCATCAGAAATTACAATTACAATTATTTCCTGTCGAAAAAAATATGAGCATAAGAAAAGTCATGGCAAGTATGCATTATTGAAGGATGTGTGTGGTGTTATAAATGAACATGCAAACATACTAATGCCAATTCTAGTAAATGATAGCTTCCCATTCGTATAAAAGGTGGCAACTTGACCTATTTAGTATTTATCTATATTTGAATGATTTGGAGATATATTATCACAAAATCGGGTAAATTTTGCAACTCAGTAAAAGCCCAAGGGTTCCAAGGCCGTCATATAAATGTATTCATTTCATAGTTATCGAGATCCTATATGATTCCAACTTCTATATATATTTCAGATCCTTGACTATCTCAAGTCACTGCTTGAGAAACAAATGGAGGCTTTCTTACCAATTTTTTTCTTTAGCTGGGTATGCGTAATTTCTGCTCCGGCCTGTAAAAGAAGATTTTGGAAAGAGATTATTATGCCCACAAGATGCAAATCAGAAAAAATGTTTCTAGATATTCAGAATATTATGCATTTCTTACGTACATGATGACTCAATTTATCAGCCCATAATTGTAAAGAGGCAGCTTTCCACTGCATACGAGGCTCATCCTCTAAAACTTTTTCAATCATGGCTATTTGCTGATCGTTCATTATGAAGCGCTTCCTTTTCCTTGGCTACTTCTCCTCACTCTTCATGCTAACCATTTCCTCCACAGGAACCGTTTCTACATCGTGTAGAGATAAAATATATGAGAGATAAAGTTGACACCACGTGAACACAATTTTATTTTATTTCTTGAATATCTTTTCTTTTTCACCCCAACTTACAACTCAAAAGTAATTTCAATATAAAGACTAAGTTATGAGATTCATAACTAGCTACATAACTACTCCATTAATCACTAAACTTTTCACCTTTCATAACTCATGGTGGTTACTAGACATTAATCATCAAACTTTTCATCTTTTGGTGGTTACATGAATTAATCATAAACTTAAACATAATAATTATTAGAAGTTTAATTTATTTTATTACTAACAATGCCTCCCTTAAATTAAACTTGCTTTATACTCCCAATCTTTCAACATTCTTCTTGAAAAAATTCCCACCAAGCGGCTTTGTAAAAATATCTGCCATTTGATCTTCTGTGTTGCAATACTCAACTTGAACATCTCCTTCGTTGACAACGTCCCTCAAGAAATGATATCTGATGCGGATATGCTTTGTTCGTCCATGAAGAATTGGATATTTTGTGACTGAAATAGTCGAGCTATTATCACAATACAAAGTGGTTGACTTATCTTGCTTTTGCATAAGACTTTCCAAAATACCGCGCAACCAAACCAATTGACAACTAGCATATGCTGCAGCAATATATTCGGCTTCTGTAGTAGAAAGTGCCACAATTTGTTGTTTCTTAGAACTCCATGATATCGCACCAGTACCAAGATGAAATACATAACCAGACATGCTTCTGCTATCATCCATACTTCCGGCTAAATCACTATCAGTGTAACCAATGAGGTTAACTGGTGCATTAGCCTCATAAAAAATTCCATGATCAATTGTACCTTTAATGTATCTGAGAATCCTTTTTGCTGCTTCCCAATGATTTGAATAAGGTTTCTCCATAAACCTACTCACCAAGCTTACACCGTACATGATATCAGGCCTTGTAGAAGTTAGATACATCAAATTTCCAACAAGACTCCTGTATAAAGTTGAATTCACCATCTTGCCTTCACCTTCTTTAGATAACTTCAAACCTGTGATGCATGGAGTAGTGACCGGATTCGCATTTTCCATCTTGAATTTCTTTAAAACTTCTCTTGCATAACCCTCTTGTGAGATAAAAATTCCCTTCTTGGATTGATGAACTTCAATTCCAAGAAAATGATGAAGTTCTCCCAAATCTGTCATTTCAAATTCTGCCATCAATGAGTGTTTCAACTCATCTAACATCCCCAAATCGTTTCCTGTTAAAAAAAGATCATCAACATAAAGACTAACAACAATGAAATTTCCATGTGAATCTCCTTTAGTGTAAAGAGTATGCTCATATGGACATTTTTCAAATCCATAATTCTCGAAGTAAGAATTGATACGACTATACCAAGCTCGTGGTGATTGTCTCAATCCGTACAACGCTTTCTTCAACTTGTACACTTTATTCTCTTCACTTTTTTTGACAAACCCAAGTGGTTGATCAACATAAACTTCTTCTTTGAGAACACCATTCAAAAATGCGGATTTTACATCCATTTGAAACATTTTCCAACCATTTTGAGCAGCAAGAGAAATGAGCAACCGAATAGTTTCGAGTCTTGAAACGGGAGAATATACTTCACTAAAATCTTCACCTTCTTTTTGCTTGAAACCTTTTGCAACCAATCTTGCCTTGTGCTTGTTGATAGACCCATCCGGATTCATCTTTGTCTTCTACACCCACTTTACTCCAATAGAATTTTTGTGTGATGGCAAATCGGTAAGCTCCCATGTATCATTTTTTTTAATGGAGCTAATTTCTTCTTGCATGGCTTTCCTCTATTTTTTTCTTGACAAGCATCATCAAACTAAATTGGATCTTCCCCTGCAAAGAAAAGCAAAAAATACAGAATCATTTTGCACAATCTCTTCTGTTACATCATATAACTCTTTAAGAGTTCGTGTCTTTCTTATCGGGCTTCTTGGAGAAGAACTTGCGGAAGAATTTTGAGAACCGGGAGGACTCTCTTCTTGAACATTAGTTTCAACATTTCCAATCTCTTCTTCTTCAACTTGAAAAGTAAAAATTGGTAAATTTTCCTTTTCACCTTCGATCTCTTCAAAGAATGAACTTTCATCAAATCGAACATCTCGACTTATCACAATTTTCTTTGTCGTTGGATTATAGAGCTTGTATGCTTTGCTTCTTTCACTATAGCCAATAAAGATGCACTTTTCTGACTTGTCATCCAACTTGCTTCTCATTGAATCTGGGATATGAGAATAAGCAACACTTCCAAATACTTTAAGATGATGAACACTTGGTTTTGTACCATACCATGCTTCATGTGGTGGGCAATTTCCCAAACTCCTTGTTGGTGACCTGTTAATAAGATAAATTGCACAAGAAACAGCTTCAGCCCAAAAACTTCTTGGTAACCTTTTCCTTTTTAATAAACATCTTGCCATCTCCATTATTGTTCTATTTTTCCTTTCACATACACCATTTTGTTGAGGCGTACAACGGACCGTCATTTCATGTCGAATGCCATTGTCTCGACAATATTTCTCAAATTCATTTGAGAAATATTCACCCCCACGATCTGTCCGCAAAGTGTTGATTTTTAACCCCATAAAATTCTCAACTTCAGCCTTGAAATCCATAAACCTTTGAAAAACTTCAGATTTTTCTTTAACACAATACACCCAAAGTTTTCGTGAGAAATCATCAATAAAAGAGATAAAATAACGATTACCTCCCAAAGATGAAACGGTCATCGGCCCACATAAATATGAGTGAATAAGTTGCAATGGTCTTTTTGCCTGCCATGATGATTGAGAGGGAAATGGGATTCTATGTTGCTTTCCAAATTGACAAGCTTCACAAACTTCATTCATACAATCAATTTTAGGTAATCCTCTCAGCATCATTTTCCTTGATAGTAATTCCAAATCTCCATAGTTCAAATGACCATACCTATCATGCCATAACTTGGAAACTCCTTTGTCAACACCAACAAAACATGACATATTTTGATTTTGAAGAGCCAACGAGAAAAGATTATTTGATGCAACCGTAACTCTAGCAATGACTTGATTTTTCTTTGACAAAAAACAAGTCATGTCATGAAAATGAATGTCATAACCTTTCTTCAAAGATGACCAACACTAAGCAAATTACTTTTTAGACCAGGAACAAAATAAACTTCTGACATTTTCTCAATACTTCCTTGTCTTGTTTTAAATTCTAATTCACCAACACCACTAACTTTATATGATTTTCCATCTCCAATTTTAACTTCGCCATAATCATTTTCAAACAACTTGGAAAATAAATCTTGTTACCTGACATATGCTTGCTAGCGCCGCTGTCTATGTACCAAACATTTTCATTATTTCCGCCTTGAGATACTAGCAACAAAGTATCTTGATTATGAGACTCCGAGTTTTTGCTTCCGCTAGCCCAATTTGCATCGTGTTTTTCTCCATCTCTAAACCAACAATCTCTTGCTAAATGACCGGGTTTGTGACAGTTATCACATTCAAAATAACCGCGTCATCTTCCTCTATGATAGCCACGTCCACGTTCTCTTTGCCAACTTCGAAAACTTTGACTTTGATTTGCTTCATTCCACCCATTTTCATTTCTTCCATAGTTTCCTCTTCCACGAGAATTTGCAAATCTTCCTCTAAAGTTTCCTCCTCTTCCACGATCATGGTCTTTACCTCTTTGGCTTTTGAAATCTTCTTGCTTCTCATTTAACGACAACTTTGACTTGAGGGCTTGTTCCAAAACTACTTCTTTCTTTTTCTTAGTAAATCTTTCTTCATGAGCTTGCAACGAGCCAGTTAGTTGATCAATTGTCATAGAATCTAAATCCTTAGATTCTTCAATGGCTACAACAATATAATCAAATCTAGAATCCAAGGAGCGAAGAATTTTTTCAATGACACGAATATCATCCATAGTTTCACCATTTCTTTTTAATTGGTTAACTACCGACAACACCTGTGAACAATAATCAGAAACTAGTTCTGCTTCTGTTTTATGCAAGCCTTCAAATTCCGCTCGAAGAGTTTGCAACCGTACCTTTTTTACCTTATCAGCGCCTTTGTATGTCATTTCCAAAATATCCCATGCTTCCTTTGCCGAAGTAGCACCACATATTTTCTCCCACGCAGCTTCATAGGATTGTACTCCTTGGTATATCCAAAACAAAGCTTGTTGGTTCTTTTTTCTCAATCTTCTTAGATTCTCCTTTTGCGCTTGGTTTAACTCTTCTTCATTTTCTTCTTCCGTGTAGCCTTTTTCAACTATCTCCCATTCTTCTTGAGATTCAAGAAGAGCCTTCATTTGGATACTCCATTTGGCATAGTTATCTTTGGTTAATTGAGGAACAAAGGAAAGAGGAATAGAGTTGTTCATTTGAACAAATTTTGGACCCTGGATTGAACTAGTCTCTGATACCAATTTGTAGAGATAAAAAATATGAGAGATAAAGTTGACACCACAAGAACACAATTTTATTTTATTTCTTGAATATCTTTTCTTTTTCACACCAACTTACAACTCAAATATAATGTCAATATAAAGACTAAGTTATGAGATTCATAACTAGCTACATAACTACTCCATTAATCACTAAACTTTTCACCTTTCATAACTCATGGTGGTTACTAGACATTAATCATCAAACTTTTCATCTCTTGGTGGTTACATGAATTAATCATAAACTTAAACATAATAATTATTAGAAGTTTATTTATTTTATTGCTAACACATCGTTCATTCTATCACGAAAATTCTTCCGCCTCATGGCGGATAAAACTGCTCCAATTGTTTCTTCTACATTTTGAACATCTCTCCTGAACAGCCCTAGCAGCAGTATCTGTAGCTATGCAGCTACAGTTTTCCTATGGTCTTCGCTTGCCACGTCATTAGACTCGTTAAGTTGATCCACAGCCAAATTCGAAGACAACTGGTTGCCACCTTGGTCACGTCTATCCAGAGACGATCTTTGATGTGCAGGTGTTGAGCTTTGACCTTTACTTTGAACCTCCTAAAAATGAGACTCAACTATTACACTCATTTCTGTTATAAAAATAATGGATTGCATATGTTTTTTGTGTTTACAGGATTCAACTAATGACATCATATTTGTACCAAAAATATAGAATTATCAGTCCATCTTTAATTGATTTATGACCACTGCATCCCACCTGAAACCATTAAGTTGCAACAACCATAGAATAACATGAATCCCGAAAAAGAAAAAAAAACAGAGAACATTTTATATCAAAAGGTAAGTTAACCCCAAAGAGTTGAAACGTGTGGGAGTCGAACTTATGAGACCTCCTTTAAAGGATCTTAAGGCTCAACCAAAGAAAAATAGAATATTAACGATGCCTGAATAGTTGAATCACAAATTCCCATTGGTAATTATTTGACGATGAATTAACTTATGACAATCCTAAACGATAGCTGAATCTAATTTAGAATAGGTAACTAAACAAAACTTTGGAAAGGACATTTTCAACCATTTATGTGAAAATGGGTCAATTTGCTTCAAGGGGAAACAATATAAAATAAAGATACTGTCTGTTTTTTTTTATAAGCTTTCTCTTATTATTTTTACTTAGATTTTTATTTTAGTTTCTATTTCCGTTTATTTTTCTTCATTTAGTTTGTTTAGGGTTTATTTAAGATTTTATTTCCTTATTTTAGGTGATATTTAGGTTTTCTTAGGTTCAATCTTAGTTTATGTTTTCCTTCTTTCTTTATTTTTCTTTGTTCTTTATTTTTAGTTTTATTCTAGGGTTTCTTAATTTCAAATATTTTTAGGCTTTTAGGGGTTATGGTAGTTTATTTTTATTTGCATGTTAGCGTGTTTAGTTTATTTTGTCTATTCTATTTTTTTTTTTGCAGATAGCCATGGCTGAGGCTGCTGTTGCTCCCCCGCACCCGCCCCCTCCTCCTCCTGGTGGTGGTGACGAAGGCCGTCGCCATCCTGAGGGGCCCCATCGATTTCTTATCTTTGGGGACCCTAAGGACAGGGCGAAGCTTTCGCGCCTTGAGACCAAGTCATTGGTACCCGCTTATGGAGTGGCATGGGGCGCGATGGAGTCGCTAGGCATTGCTACTCATTTACGAGGGATCTTGGCGCACCCTCCTATCAGTACTTCCCGACCCCCCTGCCTTGTTGCGGCTGCTAGAGATTGACGAGCCAGTTTACCGGGAGCTCGTGTTAGAGTTGTTATCGACGTATTTTTTTGACGCCTCGGGATCTGATTATGAGTCTACATCGATTAGTTTTCGCCTGGGTGGCGTAGAGCGTCGCATTTCTCTTCGAGAGTTCGGCATTCTCTCAGGGTTGTATACAACAGATGAGGTCCGCGACCCAACTTTTGCTACTGTCGTCCGAGGTCCGACAGAGGGTTTTTCTGAGGCTTCTTTTTGGACGACCGTCACATCGGGTGTGTATAATTCACACAGGTCGAAGGCTACGGCCTTTCGTGACCCGATGCTTCGGATCGTTTATCCTATCATAGCTTCCAGCATTGCGTGCCAGAAGGAGTCGGGCACGGTTTCGCATACGAACCTGATGATGCTCAGCAGGTTGCTTGATCGAGACTGCACTATTCAATTTGCGTATTGGCTAGCTGTGTTTTTTGTGGGAGCCGCAGGTCGCGTCAGATCGAGCCCGATGGTTGGAGGGATGTATATTACGCGCTTGGCGCGTAACTTGGGTGTTTTTGCTGATGCCGCTTTTGAGCAGGGGTTGACAGTTGTCCCGGAGGCGCAGAGGATGGTTTATGGGATTGACTCTCTGGCTACGATGGGTATGCTGACGGCCGATCGTCGACGTCTCGTGGGTTGGGTTAATCCCGACGCCATGGAGGAGCATGAGATGGAGCCTCAGGCTGATGAGGCAGAGATTGCCCAGGCAGGCTCGGTAGCTCCACCTTCACCACCATTTCCCCTTTACCTTCCCAGCCCCCCCTTCTTCTTCTTCTCCTCCGCCTTCCCCCTCCGATATGCCCCCCGTTGTTTTCCAGATGAGGATTGATGCGTCGACATCTTTGACTCAGCGCGGTGTCCTTCTTGGTCTCGCAGCTGAGTTAGATGATCACCATTATTTCCTCATCTCTTCAGCTTACGCCAGAGCCCACCATCTTCCTCCCCCTCCCCCTCCCCGTCGCTTCCTCATTCTTTCTTCTTTTTACGTTTATGACTATTCTTCTCCTCTTCTAACCCCCCGCCCCCGCCCATTTTCTTCCCCGTCTACCTCCATTCCCCCTCCATTCCAACTTTATGTTCCCTCTTCTTCTTCTTTTCCCCCTACCCTCCCATTTGATACCCCTATTGTCCCTATTCCTGCCACTATCACTACTACCCAGCCTTACCATTCTCCACACCGTTCATCTACCGAGTCCGAGCCGTTTCAGACAGATATCTTTATTCAGTCTCCTGCCTCCCAGCCTGGTGCTTCCAGCTCGCATACCCGTCGGCGGAGTCCGTCTCCCGAGCCTCAGCTGTCTCAGGCCCGCCCTCGTATTCGCGTGCGCTTCGTTCGCAGTCAGGATCCTCCTCCTCCTCCAGAGTAGTGGCAGTTTTACAGCTGGAATATTTTTATTTTTCTATTTTCTTTTTGTTGGCATGTATTTATTTACATTATTGCATTTTTAGTTGTAGTTGTGATGTATATATTTCGCATTTACTTTTCTTATTTATGTTATGGCTGCTGATGTTTCTTGTGGTTGTTGTGGTTGTTATCAGTCGAGGCCGTACCGTGGCAGTGATGTTTGCCGGCACTCAGTTCAGCTTCATCAGTCTAGATCCGCCTGGCAGTTTTCAGCGATTCAGGGAGTTTTCTGTTCTTATTTATCGCTCATTTCCATACTTGTGCTTACTGATTGACATTGAGGACACTGTCTATTTTAAGTGTGGGGTGGGGTGATAAAAATTGGCATTTTTGAGTTGCTTGTCCAAAGTTAGCCTGCTTTAATGCATTTTATGCATTTGAATCTTATACTTCGCAAATTTTCATATTTATCTCTCATTATGATGTGCTGACGCGTGCAAAACACACCTCAGGTTTTAATGTCTAAATGAACCCAAAGTATAAATTACACAACTGGCAGTGTACCAATCGTGTGCAATATATAGCTTTAAAAATCACCCAGGATTTATCGAACTCAGGGAACGGAATAAAGATCGGAGACTCAAATAACCTAAACCAATATTAGCTATTTTGGATCTTTCAAGAAACTGACAATCAAAGACGGCAATAAAAGATAAATGACTAAGGCACGTGATGGAAATATTAAATCTTGATAACCACGTGATGGAAACAAAGCAACTCGTCAAAACTCCAATATTAACCAATTAATCTTATAATCGCAACACAATGCATAAAGATAATCGATTAACACCGAAATCCAACAAATTGACTTTGTCACTTTAAAAATCAAACTTTATGATTTGTCAACCCTATTATCGTAACACAATGCGTAAGAACCAACAAACACATAAAATTCTAGATTAACAATCAACTATCAAATCATTACCGCAACACAATGCCTAGAAGAGATAATTGACTATTAATTTTTCATTTAAAGCCTCTTTCTTTTTAAAACGCAGATTTAATTAACACTTTATTATCGCATAACAATGCTAAAAGATTAATAAAAATCTGATTTTTAACAAGAAAATATGAAATAATCAAGAATCCAACAAATATAAACCAAAATCCATCAATCAATCCAACAATTTACCAATTAATACATAGAATCCATCATCCCAAGCGGGTGAACAAGAAAACTACTCACTAATCATGCTAAAACCCAAAATTAAACTCAAATAAATAAAAACCATTATGAAATCAGAAGGTTTAAGGAACGAATGTACCAAATGGCACTACAATATATAAATTGAATCCAAAATTCGAACCGTATGCTTGTAATCCGAGAAATTCGAAACCTTTCACCAAACTATGATTAACTACTTGAAAATCTGAGACAAACTTGATGAAATCGCCTAGGTCGTGTCTGAAACGCACAAATAATGCTTATAAAATTGAAGAATAACGAAACCCTAAGCTAAAACTATGATAAAGTACGAATAACTACTGAAAACCAAGAGGAATTTCACCGAGATTCGTCTCAAATTCGCCTCCAAGCTCTCCTTTTTGCTGCTGGCCGTATCTGTCTGTTATAGAGGTTTTGCGCCGCCTACGATCGTATATCTTAAGTCCTACGGTCGTAGGTCTCTTTGACTTGGTCAAACCCGTGCCCTAGCCCCCTACGGTCGTAGGCTTCTCCTCCTACGGCCGTAGGCTCCAAAAATCACTATTTCAACATCTTTTCTTCTTGGAAAATTATTGAGAACTCGCTGTGGCTTCAAACTCGGTTGGATTTTCCTCGATGTTCGTTCCTTCGTCGATAAAACCTCTTTTGTCCTATGAATCACAAAAAATGAATGAATTAAATATCTTTTTCACGTATTCCGGGAGAAAAACCGACCAAAATGCAAGGTAAATGATGCCAAAAATATGTATAAATATGAACATATCAGTAGGACGTATCTCCGTTCTTATATTGTCGTATGTATAATTATTGTGCAACATGTGTAAAGAATGGAGACATTGCCCCCAATGAATCATTTTAAAGGTTCTGTAAAAGGACATTAGCCCATTGTAAGAGAACACCCTCTGAAAAAGCATACATATCTCTGTTGAAGTTTACGGAGCTTTTAAACTGCGAAACTAAAACTTAAAATATTCACTTAATGCTATTTTTTTATAAAATATCCAACCCCATCTACTAGCTAAGCCTTTCATGCACAAGAACTAAAGAATTTTAGACACCAAAATTGCTAGCAACACCAAAATTTTAAACCAATTGAAGTAGCAAATAAAACGAGTTCACAAAAAATACGAACGTCAAAGGTTTTTGAAAACTGCTAGCAATAGTATAGTAGCTAATCCCCTTTTATATAGATTTTAAAAATCTTTTTAATGCTATACCTCTAAAACAATTGTGATTTGATTAGTTGTTGTGAAAGCTTTTGTGAGTTGAACCTTTGAGTTTTTAACCTCTCCTAATCTATTCGAGTTTTTATAACTCTCATACTCTTAAAACATATAAGGTTTTAAAGGATGTCCTCTTGCAATGGGCTAATGTCCCGATACTATTACACACACACCTTGCACACTAATCCTGTGCCCCACCCCACCCTTACCCCTACCCTACCCCTACCCTTAAAAAAGTCATTTTTAAGTTATCATATATGGAATATTTATCAAATAAGGATATAAACTCCCCTTAATGGCATACATTTTCATGTTTCATGATCCAAAATGCGACTAATCCAATGATATTCCTTAGTGATTAAGCTTTAGCACAACACAAAACTTCTTATTAACTAGGTCTAATGTGGTATACATGCCCGATTCGAATCTCGATATATATTTTAAAAGTGTCAAGTAACCTACTTCTAGTGTAATCATCTTTTAAAAGTATGTGGAAAGCTCTCTTTTGGTGTAATGCAAATTGGTTTTCTTAAGGTTAATTATGAGAAATAGAAACCTATTTTTAATTAAAATTCATGTTTATAGAAATCTACTTAAATTTTTACAAATTATAACAATGTAACATTCTAATTTTGAGATCAATATGTGGACTTTTATTATTTGTTAACTAAGTTATTATTATGAGGTTTGTCTAATTAGAATTTAAAATGTGAAAGCATGTATGTGAGTATACCACGTAAAAACCGTGTTAAAGATGTTAGTTTATAATGATACACATTTTATGGGATCGTGAAATATATTGGGTATTTATGGATCAGGTTGTAAAAGTTGATAAGGGGATTGGATATTGGGTGTTGAATCGAGTTAATAAAGTCCGGGTTACTTGTTTTCATTAAACCAAAACTTAAGTGATACAAGTGTGTGTGCGCGCGTGTGCAATTTCTACTTTACCAGGAAGATTGTAATCAAAGAAGTGAAACCGAATTCAAGCTTCAATTTGCTGTTTTGTGCTTCATCATCATCACTTTAGTTATCATCTTCAAATTCTAGGCAAGAAAGCTTCAGTTTCTTGAGTTTTATTTTGATAACATTTGGTCCGTGATTTCACACACTTTGTTGTATGTGCAAAACAAAGTGGGTTGAATCACCTAGATGATTTATATTATGAAAAATTTTCAGTATTTTCACAATTAAATATTAATTGTAATTATTGTAAATTGGTATGAAACATCTATATTAATAGTAATGGTGTTTCAAAGCGTGGTTGCGTTGGGCGAGTATGGTCGCGTCCCAACGAATGTGGCTATGATCGGCGAGTATATACACTATGTGTTATCGTTAGATCGCTCCTAACATCATTTGTTGGAAATAATGACAAAAACATAAAGTATAGGATTTATTATGTAAATAGTTTAAGTATTGTATTGATTATGTAATTATAGAATAGTATAAGGACCTAAATATCATTTAGTAAACTTGAAAGGTTGCGTCTCTTTGAAACAATGCAACCTTTCATGAAAGGGCACCACGAACCAACATGATGGTTCGGACGCACCCGTTCACTTAGTATATATAGGAACCATATGTAAACATTTTAAAGTGTGTGTAAATTCAATAGATTGTAGTGTGAATTCAGTTTGATCGTTTGATTATTTCGATCCTGTGCAAAATCCTGTGAAAGTTTATTAGTGTTTTCGGGACCGTTTTCCCAACATTTGGTATCAGAGCGTCAGGTTAATCAAACCCAAAGTATCATCATATACCATTACAATCTTTGAATCACACCAGAAGGCGTTGATTGTTAGAAATCATCGTCATTTAGGGATATCTGAAAAATACCATCGATACCCAAGGGCGGCCGAACATAGGAATTGTTCTACCACACTCTCGGCGGCACCAATTCATCAAGTTTTTCCCAGATTTCAATTAGAATTGAAATCAAATTCCCAACAGTAGGCAAACCCACAGAACCGAAGGCAAAAAAATCAAAGCAACGATTTTTAACAGTAAGCCTATCGCATTTCATAGATATTAAGTAAACCCTAGAATTCAACAGAAGCATACTGAAATCGAAGGCAACAAGAAATCAGAGAGATAGAACCTGATTTCAGAGGCACCACCGTAGAAATACCCACAGAAAAGTGCCACAACCGCAGGAGTATACCCACGGACAGAATCTCCATCTCAGAACCACCGCCGAAGGAGAAAACCCACGGGTAGATCCACCACCGTAGAAAACCACGGGCGAAACCACCACCGCGAAACCACCATCACAGAACCATTAACGCAGAACCACCACCGTAGAACCACCAATCGCCACCATCAAATAGAGGCAACGATTAGGGTTCTTAGTTTTTTCAAATCAGAAACAGATTACCATAGCAATAGTTCGTGTGATTTTGCCAAATCAGAGCGGTTATAGAAGAAGAACAGCACCGATTCAGTAAACAGGGTTGCACCGATTCAAAGAGGGTTACAACGATTCAGACAAGAGGCAGCGATTAGGTTTTAGGATTAACAAACAGTAAACCCTCGAATCATTAAGAGAAGTCGCAGGCATCGATTAAAGGGAGCGAATGCGATTGAAAACAGAAACGACTTCAAGAAGATAAGACACCGGTTAAGGGAAATCATCACAGCGTTTCAATAAGAAACACATTATTTTGTCGGACCAAAGAAAAGGAGAGGAGCCCAAGCCGGTTCTAAAAGTCCAAGCAGAAAAGCCCAAGACACAAAAAGGTTAGGTATTAAATTCTTAATACCTTGTTTTATTTTATTTTAGAAAATAAAATTAGATAAAAACATTTAGATTTTAATTTTATTATAACGTAACTTATAATAAAATTAGGTTTCAGAAAAAATAAAATATAACGTAACTTATAATTTATTATTGGTTTATGTTTTTATAACTTATAAAAGTTATATTAAAGTGTTTTTAAGTTTAATTTGTGTGTGAGGATTGAAGCACATAAATTTAAAGTTTTAAGTATACAAGTGTTTTAAGTTTAATTTGTGTGTGAGGATTGAAGCACATAAATTTAAAGTTTTAAGTATACAAGTGTTTTAAGTTTAATTTGTGTGTGAGGATTGAAGCACATAAATTTAAAGTTTTAAGTATACAAGTGTTTTAAGTTTAATTTGTGTGTGAGGATTGAAGCACATAAATTTAAAGTTTTAAGTATACAAGGGTTTTTAAGTTTAATGTGTGTGTGAGGATTGAAGCACATACAAGTGGTTTATAAAGTGTTTTCAGTATATGTGAGATTTAACACATATACAAGTTTTAAAGTGTTTATATGTGTAAAGTTTGACGCACATACAAGTTTTAAAAGTTTTAAGTATATGCAAGGTTTGACACATATACAAGTTTATTAAGTTTAAAGTTTTATTTCAAGTTTTTAAAGTTTTAAAGTTTTTAAGGTTTTAAGATTCAAAGTATTTACAGTTTTATAAAGTTTAAGTTTTAAAGATATTAGTGTTCAAAGTTCTAAATTCTTATAAAAGTTTAAGTTTTTTAAGAAAAATATTATGGGAGAAAATCCAAATGGTGATCAAAGTAATCAAGTTAAGGATCCAGGATCCTTAACCATTTTTCAATGTCCATTATTAAATTCAACAAATTATACCATATGGTCCATTAGAATGAGAACCATACTACAAGCAAATAGTCTTTGGGATATGGTTGAACCTACCCCTCAAACTCAACCGGATGATAAAAGAGACAAGACTACGATTGCATATCTGTTTCAAGCTTTACCTGAAGATCTCATACTACAAGTAGCAAATTGCAAAACTGCAAAAGAAATGTGGGATACGTTGAAGATTAGAAATATCGGCATAGATCAAGTTCAAAAGGCAAGACTACAAACCCTTAGATCAGAATTTGAAGCACTACAAATGGAGGAAGAAGAGTCTATTGATTCATTCACCACAAAATTGACAAGTATTATCTCAAGGATGACTAGCCTCGGAACAACAATTGATAACCAAACCCTTGTGCGGAAGATACTAAATTCTGTACCAGAAAAGTTTGTACAAATTGTTGCATCAATCGAACAATTCTCTGATCTAGACACAATGACACTGGATGAGACTATTGGAAGATTGAAAACATTTGAAGAAAGGGTGAAATTCAAGAAAAACAAGCATGCCGAAAGTCTAGACAAGCTCTTGTTGACACACGACAACAATACTGGCCGTAAACGTCATTACAACAGTCAAAAGCAAGGAAAACCCACGATGAAGGATTATAATGAAGAGAAGAGATCCACAAGAGACTTCAGCAAAATAAAATGCTACAACTGCAATAAATATGGACATTATGCCTCACATTGCCGTGAAGGAACTCGAAGATTTCAAAGACTAGAAGAGACGAATTTGGTTGAAGAAGATTTAGAGCCAACTCTCTTATTTGCAAGTTCAAGTTTACAAGATTTTAAAGATGATGAAGAAGTACAAGAAGAAGAAGGAATCAACACTGAGTAAGATTGCTCAAGGATTACTGTTTTTGTCATTAGGGGGTGAATGTTGGAAATAATGACAAAAACATAAAGTATAGGATTTATTATGTAAATAGTTTAAGTATTGTATTGATTATGTAATTATAGAATAGTATAAGGACCTAAATATCATTTAGTAAACTTGAAAGGTTGCGTCTCTTTGAAACAATGCAACCTTTCATGAAAGGGCACCACGAACCAACATGATGGTTCGGACGCACCCGTTCACTTAGTATATATAGGAACCATATGTAAACATTTTAAAGTGTGTGTAAATTCAATAGATTGTAGTGTGAATTCAGTTTGATCAATAAAAGAATATTAGTTTGATTATTTCGATCCTGTGCAAAATCCTGTGAAAGTTTATTAGTGTTTTCGGGACCGTTTTCCCAACATCATTAAATTAGTTTGATGAAAACTCATTGTATTCTTCTGGACATAAATCATAATCATTTATCAACACTTTATCATATTATATTTCATGTCATTTAACCTTGTTACTAACATAAATTGCATATGTCATTTATCATATTACTAACATAAATTGCTTATTGATACAATTACTAAAATTGATTTCTATAACCCTTATAAAATATAAATCGCATATGATTAATCTTTTTCTTAAGCAATTTTAATCACACACACGTGCCTAAATGTGTATGTGTGTGGTGACATCACTTGTATGTTGTTTTCCTAGCATATAGTCAAGCAAGTAATTGTTTTCCAAAGGCTTTTGTCAATGACATAATACCATGCATTCCTAATCGTGAACATTTATCATAAGTTAATTACATAAAAAGGTGACATACTTATAGTTGATTTTTAGTTCACGCAATGAAGTAAATTCCCCTGACCCCCTCCACCCAAAATAAAATTTAGAAGTATAACACACATAAAGAAAGGGTTTACTATGAAAAAAAAAACCAACATGCTCCCTGTTAAAAAGATTTCAGAACTACTTCAAGAAAGTCGGAAAGAGATTATTACGCCCACAAGATGGAAATCCTAAAAATGTTTCTAGATATTCAGAATATGCATTTCTTACGTACATGATGACTCAATTTATCAGCCATAATTGTAAAGAGGCGGCTTTCCACTGCATACGAGGCTCATCCTCTAAAACCTTTTCAATCATTTCATTATGAAGAGCTTAATTCCTTTTCCTTGGCTGCTTCTCCTCACTATTCACGCTAACCATTTCCTCCTCAGGAACCGTTTCTACATCGTTCACGAAAATTCTTCCGCCGCATGGCGGATAAAAATGCTCCAATTGTTTCTTCTACATTTTGAACATCTCTGTTGCTCTCTTGCTCTCCTGAACAGCCCTAGCAGCAGTATCTGCAGCTACAATTTTCCTATGGTCGTTTTGATATATTATAAGCCCAAATCGGATACCCGAGGCCCAAGTTACGACCATTTTAGTGAGCCAATGTGGTCATGAGCCTCCAAGTATTCTAAGGCCCGGTCTTCTGCATCAACTTATCACAATCCTTAGAATAGGTAACTAAACTGAACTTCAGGAAGGGACAATTTCAATCCATTTATGTGAAAATGGGTCAATTTGCTTCATATCTCGTTGCTATCATGGTTGGGGGAAAAAATAAAAAAGAATTATCTAAAATAAATCAAGTCAAATGGTTTGGAAGGTGCCGATACAATACTCAAGTGCTTAGAACCTCCTAAATTGCCTTATCCTGATAAGCTGGACTACTAATAATAATTGTTTGAAATTATTATTTCAACTAGGTTGTCTAACCCGCGCATTGCAGCGGGATCATAAATTATATTTTTATAAATATATTACCGATCGTGATTCTCACCCTAGGACCACTCACTGCTTTCAATTTAAGTTTACAAATAGAAAAAATGTGATTGATCAACCAACTAAATAATAAAATAATTATCATTTTAAAAATAGACGACAAACAATTTTATGTTGAAATTTAGAAAAAAAAATAACGCGGTTATAATGATATATTCGTCATCTTGTATGATATAATATATCAAACGTTATAACAGAAAAATAATACAATTATATTATATATAAAATAATACAATTAGTTAGTTGCATACCCGCCTAGCTAATAAATATAGTTCCGACGATCACAAATTTTTTATAAGAATATAGATTAAGATAATGCGATCATAATAATATATTCACATTTTAATACAATATAATATATTAAATGTTATCACAGGAAAACATAAATGTTACACACACACACGAAGTAATAAAAAAGTTTGGTGTTTACCCGCCAGCTAGCTTACCGATCAATCAACTAAATAATAAAAAATTTGTCATTTTAAAATTGCGGAGACGAAATACAATTTTATGTTAAAATGTAGATAAAAGAAAAACGATTATGATGATATATTTGAATTTTTATAAAATATAATACATCAAACGTTATAATTGAAAAAACAATTATATATCATGTATAAAATATAATATTTAGCAGGCTGATGTCTGCGTGCTTAAAGTAAATAGTTCCGACGACAATAAATTTTATATCGGAATGTAAATAAAAATAATGCGATCATAATGATATATTCAAACTTTAATAAAATGGAATATATCAAAAGTTATCACAGGAAAACAAAATCGTTACGTATTATATATAAAGTAATAAAATAAGTTAGCTGCTCAGAAGTTTGAAATTAGTTATATTAGTAATAACAGTTTTTTGTTATCATATTTAACATATTGACTATTTATGAAACTCAAGTGTTGGCATTTCAACCAGACCCATCCTAAATATTTACCATTTTGAACCTATAACTTCCTGTAACCTTCTGCCGAGGTTCATTGGAAATCAGTGTTAGTCACCTTTCCTAGGATACGGACTTCTTAAAACTCATATCCTAAAGGTGCATCTACCAGTGATATTCAGTCACTTTACAGTAATATTTCAACAAAACGAATAATAACGAACAGGAAAATGTTGATACCATTTCTGCATGTCAATAAAGAAAGTATAAATACTTTTACCTTGACTTGGTGGTGACTGGATTTTAGTTGAGGATTAAGTGGCTCCAATTGCTTAATGAACAACCTTGTACAAAACCAAAAGCCAACAAAAATGAATATAATAAGTGGCATGTATGAGGTTACCAACATAAAACAAGTTGTTGATCGATGCAAGATAGTTCAGAACTCAATGATATAAATATATTGTCCATACTAGAAACAATGCAGCATTTGCTGCAATTTCATCTTGCTGATCATTGTATGACAATAAATGCAATCACCCCATATTTGCAATGCATGCTCTATCAATAGTTCAAATGGTACAACTACCGTGTCAGAAAATAATGAGCTGTTTGGTGATCAAATCATAAAACCAAAACTTGTTTATCATGGTGATATGCAAATCATCACACACAAGTTGCTATCAATATATATTTTCATATTTATCCCTGAGTGTCTAAAAAGATACAATTTCATTGAATAAGTTGTAACAATTGAGCAACAATGTCAAACATATGCTGACATAGTAGTCAATTTTTATTTTTATGTATTCCTTGCAAGTAAAGAGATATGAGCATAATGTCTCTTGTTAAATTAAGAAAGAGACAAAAGGTAAATAGCTCAATTAGTTTGGGACAAATGGAGAAAATACAGGCAAGTTCAGCAATGCAACTTGCTAAGGAAGACATTCATAATTCACTTTGCAAGAATGGCGAGCATAAAGGCCAAGTTCGGGCCTTGAAAGCACTAACCTAAGGGCGTCCACATCATCTTCATTAAGGAATGACGGAGTCAAAGATCTTGCATGAAACAATAAGGAACCTGAAAAATACAAAACAATTTGTTATAAACAAAAACATTCTTTTCTTATTAACCAAAGAAACTGTTGAAATTGATATATACGGAGGTTTATGACAGCGTCCGCTGCTCTTTCAGCCCCTCCATCTGGTAAGTTAGGAAGCTCCGGAAAAACTTGTTAAGGAAGAGACCCTTGTCTGTGGATTAAAACAGGGCTTCGTCAAGAGCATGCTAAAGCAATAACTAGACATTCAGGTAACAGATGCACATATGACACCAATTAATCTTTTAAAGTTCTCCACAGCCACACAAAAAAATAGGCTAAAGTATTCACCTTTAAAAATATGTGGAACAAAACAGGAGAGTTTAGCTATTATGATTTTGACCAGCAAAGATGTTCTTTGATGTACATAGGGGGTCTGAGAAGCAAGAGAGGTAGACAGGTAGTGAAAGTATGTTGTGAAATATTTGATGGCGGAATCACACCCAAAATCTGCCCAGCTGCTAACCAGGAGCCATAAGCCAGAGTAGTGTCAGCTTCAGCAGGCCGGTGATCAGGTGAACACCATCTAGACAAGATATTGTCTTTTGGTAACGAAAACACTGTCATCAAGCACTCTGTCTGCAGGACATGCAGCAAAATTTTCAAATCCAACAGATGCACATGTATGGAAGTAGGTATGTCATTTATGGTTAAACACACCCATATATGCATCACTTATAAAGAATCTTAAAATAATGTAAACATATTTTCAAAAATGATCGGAAATTAGAATCACCAGACACTATTCCTATTAATCGCATTGCCTTGAGTAGCAAAATTCCCCTTAAGGACCTACATTGTGCAATTGCAGCATGACGGTAAAACAGTTAGTACTTAATGCAGGAAAATCTAAATCCATTAATAAAAGCAAGGACAAATATACTGATGGTAAGCTAAATGCATTCAAAAGAACATAGCAACTGTACCAATTATGCCAGAAAGTTTGCTCCGTTAAACAATTCAACAAACTAGATGAAAACACAAATCAGATTACTCAAATACAGAATAGGAAACTGTTGCATGGGTTGATAAGATCTACTTATTTTACACACACACACACACACACGCACACACACATAAATATATACATATATTATATATATACACACACACACATATACAATTATACTATTCTAAAATGCTCAAGGTAAACATATCCATGTTGCGCAAATGTCTGAGATGGTGTTATGGTGAATTTATGGGCTTGGTCTGATCATGTGGAGCTGCAAGCAGTCTCAGTCCATATTCTCCTTCTGGGTGACCTTGACACTACACACTGGCAAGACTCGAGGCAACCTGGTCGATCAGGTTCTTGGTGAGCCAGGCATGGGAGAGTATTCGGCCATCGTAATGGAGGTTCTTAGGAATGATTGTGTGATTTTGGTTATTGCTTTATGGTGTGACATACGTTTATCCTATGGTTACAAATTGGTTGCAAGTTGTAGGCACAAGACAAGATCCACTATCATGTGAGCTCCAAGCAGTGTCAGTCCTATTCTCCATCTGGGTGACCTTGACACTGTACACTGGCAAGACCCAAGAAGAATCCTGGTCAGGTACTAGGTGATCCAGCATGGGAGAGTATTCTGCCTTCGTATTGGAGGTTCTTGGGAATGATTGTGTGATTATGGTCATTGCATCCTTAGACATACGTTTATCCTATGGTTAGCAATTGGTCGCAAGTTTATGATTGCGACAATACATTACCGTTGTTGTCAGCGTTATCAGCCATGCACTCTCCAAAGGAAATACATTTAGAAGCTGCCGACAGGGTTCTAGGATACTTAAAGGGGGCACCAAGGAAAGGATTACACTTCAAGAAAGGTGACAATAAGTTTATTGAAATGTTCACTAATGCTGATTGGGCTGACTCTATAATCGACGGACGTTCCACCAGTGGATGTTGCAGTTATGTATGGAGGAACATCGTAACAGAGGAAAACAGATTTACCAAATGTTTCCATAATTAAAGCATTCAGGTGCGCGCAAGCTTAAGACCCTAAGAAAAAAGAGCATCTGTGAGTTCATGAAAAGATGCTTATACATGCAGCATAAAAATGCCTGTGATGAATAATATTTAAATAAAGATTTGAATTTCAAATTAGTTTTTACCATACTTGTCTGCTCAACATCTGGCAGGCCTTCAAAAAAGTTAAATATTTGGTTAATCTGGTACGTGTTTGTCACCTATCTCAATTCTCAAATGCCCCTTAATTAAAGTTCCTAAATATCTTGATTCTTGTGTATGACTATGTCATTAAACTGAAATTGTGTATTATTTGAAATGGGGTATATGAAGCCTTTTCAACATGATCAATTTCAACAGTGTTGATGAAAATACCATCAAGATGAAGAACGGGCATGCAATCTCATTTCCTAAAGCATCTAATTTCAAATTTTTATAGGTCTGTCTGTGTTTACGTTCTTAACAGAATAAGAAAGAAAGATTAACAAAATATAGCAATGGTTAGGACAATAAAAAATATAGGTTAGCAGTGCATGTCATAGAACACTCTGCCACAGCAAGAAAAAAAAAAAAAAAAAAAGCAGCCCTCACAGAGACACAAAAATTAGGAATCAGGAAGTTGTGTGAGTAAAATTACTTTGGAAAATTTTTTAACCCTTTTGACCTATTTACTTTATTAATAAACGTTTGGTTTAGCCGTTTGACCTGTTAGATAAAACAAAAACAAATTGGCCCATTCATAAGTTCTCAAATTTCCACTTCTAATTTTCACCTTCCATCATAAAATAAAATCTCTCTGATTGCTTGAAATTGAATAAATGCCAACTCATGAGCAATGACCAAGATTAATGCCTTAACACGGAGACAATTTGTTGATTTTAGACATCTTTTTAGGCCCCTTGCATGACTCTTTTTCTACTAACTCTCCCTTTTCATTTCTCTTTTCCTTTTCTTGGGAAGGGGGAGCACACTTCCCTTGGAGCCTCATAACTCATAAGATACAGCCTTCGTGTTGAGGCTTCCAGTTGGTGCCATCTGCTTACCATACCAATTCATTCAATAGTATCTCACAAATATTACCTCTTTCACTCTACATGGGTTTTTTCCAAGGGGAAACAATACAAAGATACTGAATAAACTAAACAAGAAATTCACTAACCATCTCAAGTTGTGGATTTCAGTGTGCAAGATCACACAAAGTATGCAACAACGGAAACCCACGTAACAAGTGTGTATAATGTTTCTCATCTCTTTTATTTGATGCAAGCCTTGCCAACAGGTGCGTAGGAAGATTTCTTGCTAGACTTTCCACATATATTTGAGACATTTTTAAACTAGCAAAGAAACTGTCAGCAAATAATGATTGAGCCATCTATATCTCTATATCTATATATACTATAAAAGTTGATTCAATATAATAAATTTTCATCTAATTAATGATATTATTTATATTAAATGAGCCAACTATATCTATATCTATATATACTATAAAAGTTGATTCCATTTAATAAATTTTCATCTAATTAATGATTTATTCACATTAAATGGTAATACTATTGTAGGTCCCGAAAGGTTCCCAAAGTATATAGTAATAAACTGTAGAGGGGGGGTGAATACAGTACTTTAAAATCTACACACTCTTTTTCTCAATGTTTGTATGTATTATCAACAAATGTTAATTACAAACAAGCTTGACTGCGGAATTGTTCAAGCTGAGATGACAGAATACAACAGTATGGTTTCTAGTCTAAGACACACTCAAACTAGATTACAGTGAACACACTCACTAAGATGCACTCACTGTGTTTTACAAGACTTAAGGAACAGCTTAGGTAAATCAGCTTAGACACACAGATGCTGGTTTACAGAAGATTTGCATGCATGAATATCACACTTGCACGTTCACTCTTGGTTTAAGCACTTAGCTTTCTTCACATTCTTTCTGACCTTAGAAACTTCCTTTTATACTCACTTAGAGGATCTAAGAGAAACATCTTCATTGGACGGAATGAAAAAGGAGAAGTCTTGTTTGAAAAGACAATATAACTTTTCTGCACTTTTTCTGAAAAGCAGACTTGCCTTCTCTTGTGCAGAACTTTTGTCTTTTTACTTTCTACTGTTGCATTGCCTTTAACCATTTTAGGAATGTCAACTTTGCGTCTTTCTTCCTTGTAAAAGGCCTATTTTGATATAAGAAAAAGGTCTGTCACCCTTTTTCAAATATCCTTTTTGTCTTCATGTAACAGAACAGCTTGGGCAGGCTGAGCGGTTCTGCTTTCCACTTTGTCTTCGACTTGTAAACTGATCTTGTAATCAAAAACAATACATGATGACTTGGAAACAAATTCCATAAAGTGTTTAGCCTGTTCACAAAGAACAGGTTCTGTTCACAAAGAACAGAACACTTTAAAAATGCCCAAGCTGCTCAACAGTGTAGAGCAGCGTAGACAGTTTCTGTCCAGCCTGATCAGCAGACTGAGCAGCTTGGACAAACTGTCTTGGTTGCAACACATGCAACATATAGAACAGCTTTAGACTGATATTGCAAATCATTTTCAGGTTTCAATAAGGCATATAACAGGCCTTAAATTCAACCTTCAAATGTATCAACAGGTTTGATTATAAAATCTCCCCCTCAGATATAGAACAGGTTTGACTGAGGCCTTTTTGAGCCTAACAATCTCCCCCTATTTGCAATAACCAGTTCAAGCTGGTCCTGTCAAAAATCACTATATATTTTTACAGTACATTTGCTGAAATAAAATAACAACATTACAGTAAAGTAAAAGATCAGTTTATATATACACTGATTTTTGACTAACCTAGAACAACATATGTTCTTACAAAAATACAACTAATGTACTAATGTATTTTACAACTAATGTAAAAGCAGAGATTACAACTTATGTAATAATGTGCACAGAATGTACAACTAATGTACAAAATGTTTTGGACTGTTTGAGATGGGAGCAGATAATGGCAAGCCTGTCCAACTGATGGACAGCTTCCATTCTTCACCTACCCAGATGGCAGGTGGACTTCATTCGACAGGAGGTGGTATCCCTTCTTTGAATCTTTTTACAAGTTCTTCCCTTGTTTCTTCGTGTTATTCAATTTCAGCTGTAAGAAACATAAAGTTAGAACTTTGAAGTTCACCTCTGTCATAAAAACCTTTCAGCTCTTCCCAGATAGCTGCTCTCCATAGGCTGGACTGATTGAAGGAGGTGGCAATTCTGAAGGCTGCAAGCTGCTTAAGACCAACTTTGTGTAGGTCTGAAGCTCTTTGAAAACATTTCTTCTGAGATAGGGGATCTACAAAAAATGCCCCTAACTCAGGCTCTTCAATTACTTTGCCATCTTCAAATTCAACTCCTTCAGGCAGGCTGTGGTCAACTCCTTTAATTTCCACAGCATAATCTCCTTGTTCAATCATCATAAGGAGTTCTTCCAGCTCTGTATCCCTCTTTGTTCTCCTGGCCTTTATCTTTGGATGTGTCACAGAGACACCTTCACTTATTTCTTTTGGAATCAGGCCCAGCTCCTTTACTCTTTCCATCAGCTTCTTGATGTATGCCCTGATAGTCTTAGCCGTTTCTGACTTAGACTGGCTCAGGGCAACTGCCAGTTCCACCCATTCCCTGTAACCCATTTGAGCAACATCAGTGTGATCATATGATTCCATTTCAGGGCCTGTTGCACCCATCCTGGTGATCTGAAGTTTCCACTGTGTGCCTTTCCTTGAAATGGGAACAGCTTTGACAATCGCCTCCTTGGCCAGCCTTCTAGTAGCAACATCATGAAATTTCTTTCTGGCCAAGTTGTCAAAGTGGAATTTGGCTCTGGCAGAAGGTACTGTTGATTTGGTCACAGAGACCTGAGTACCCTTTTCTCCTTCCTTCTCTTTCTCTTCTGCTGATTTCCTGGCAGCTTCCATTATTTTCTTTTGCACCTCCAAGGTAGACATTTTTATTTTCTTTGCTTCTTGGAGGGCAAGAGACTTAGCAGCTTTGGCAGATTCTTCTTCTTTTCTTAACTCTTCCAGAGCCTTAAGCTGTTCTTCCCTAAACTCAAAGTACTTGTGCATAGGGAGGCCCATCTCTTTGGCTCTGGCTTTGTGAAACTGTGTATCTGCCTGTTTCTGCTCAATAGGATCCTCAGCTGCCTTTTCTTTGCCTTTAGCTGCTGCTTTAGTGACAGCAGCTTCAGAAGTTTCTTCTTCTTCTTCTTCTTCTTCTAGGATAAGGTGCCTCCTTTTGCTGCTAGGCCTGTCCTCAGGAATGACTTCCTCCCCCTTAGACTGAGCAGGGTTTGGAGAGCCAGCCTGAGTAGGTATAGCAGCTTGAGAGACACCTTCAGCTGCACCTGTTTCTGCTGGTTGATCAGTTTGGGTTGCAGACACTGGTATCTCCTTAGGAGAAGGAATCTTCTCCCCCTTAGACTTAGTCTTCGAGGCAGATGATTTCTCCCCCTTTGAAGGAGATGAGGCAGCGACTTCAACCCCTGGTCTGCCTGAAGACACAAAGTCAGCAGGCTTGCCAGCAGGTTTGGAAGGTTTAGGACCAACAAGGCTGTTCACTAAGTAAGCCAAGTTATCCTTCACCTCACCAAGTTGGGAAAGACAGTTTTGAAGAGAAGAAGCTTGGGAATCAGCAAAAGTGGTCAGCTTAACAATATTGTCTCTATCAGAAGCTGTGAACAACAAACTTTGGAGCTGTGCAAGATGAAGTTCAAGAGAATCTTGCACATCAGCAAGGTTTGATGACACAGAATTTGATAGAGAACCCATAAGAGTGTTCAGGCTGGCCAATGTTGAAGGAAGAGTAGTATTGCAAGAAGTGAGAAGAGAGGACAGCTGTTGAGAAAGAGCTGTCATAGAGGACACGGAGTCCTGCTGTAAGGAGAGGATAGAGGAGAGAGAGTTGGATACATTTTGCAGCTGTGCAGTGAGTGCAAGCAGCTGTGGAGAGTGGTCAGCTTGTGGAGTAACTGGGAAGGATTCTTTAAACGTATCAAAGAATCCTTTGAGCTGCTCAGACACAGAGTCTGAGATTATTGATGGTAGGGAGTGCATGGTATTTTCCAAAGAACCAACTTTGTTGGTCAGCAATGAAAGCTGATCCTTCAAAGGCAGGTCTTTGGGAGATGGAGGTGTATGGGTAGACTGTTTGGAGTGAGTGGATGGAGAAGATGATGATGAGGCTGGTGTTTGAGGATGTGATGGAGAAGGGAGAGAAATGTTGGACAGTAGTTCCATAGCCTGGGCAAAAGTAAGATGGCCCAGGTTAGAGGGATCAAGAGGTCCTTCAGCAGCGGCTGTAGCTGCATCATTAGGAGAAGGGGATGATGTTTGGGGCCTCTCAGATGCTGCCTGTGTTGCAGCACCCTCATGAAGACCAGTGGTGGTTCCCTCTGCAGTGCCTTGGTCTAAAGGCACCTCATCATGGGGAGATGGGATATGCATTTCAACATCAGCAGTGGTGAAACCTGCTGATGGAATTTGCATTGAGGGAGCAGCCTCACCAGAGGGGTGGTATGATCCCTGAGGTTCATCAGCTTGGGATATTGGTCCCTCAGCAGCTGTTTGGTGTTGAACAGCTGAATCATGGGGAACAGAAGTGTGAGGCTGAGCTGCTGATTGGTCTATATCAGCAGCGTTGGCACCTCGTGCAGACTCAGGGTGTAAGGAGACATGAGTGGGGGACAGTTTGGACTCAGTGTGGAGTGGAGAGGGCTCCTGTCTTTCAATATCCTCAGCCTGTTGGGAGGCTGGGATAGTGGATGTGGGTATCTCCATTTGTACAACTGGTTCCTGTTGGGAGGAACCAGAGGGTCTAGGCTGACTCAAAGGAGACTCAGGCTGGAGTGAAGCAGGCTCCAAATGAGCTGAACCTTCTCCCAAAATAGGAGAGGCAGCTGGGGTTGCTTCTCTTACAACTGAACCCTGTTGAGAGGGAACAGAGGAGGTGGTTTTCTGGGCTGTTTTCTTTTTGGCTATTGATTTTCTTTGATAATGGATGGATGATGTGGGTGATTGTGGAGAGGAGAGAGGATCTGTTTGGACTGGATGTGAGACTGGGTCAGGAACAGTGGGGCTGGACTGTTCCATAGTCTCTTGTGCCACAGAGGCACCAGCCACAAAGGCTTCAGGCTCAACAGATGAGCCAGGGTGAGGAATCTGCTTTTCCTCAGCCACAGAGGCTAAGGGAGCAGACTCAGCCTGAGCTGTTTTGGCCTTCTTTTTAGCAGGCCCAGCTTCAGCTGCCATGGTCCTTTTCACAAGCTTGGACCTGGCTTTGGATTTTCCAGTAGGAGCAGCAGTGACCGGATCCACCCTCACAGCAGAAGGTCCTTCCACTAAACCCAACAGCCTCCTCATAGGTGTTGAGAGAGGAGGCTCATTTGCCAGTACAGGAGTATGAAAAACTCTATTCCCTATGACAGGGAAGGCAGCAGTTTTAAGTAGAGGTTGAGTATGATATAGATGCTCACCACAGACATGGCAGAAGATGAGACTCAGGAACCTGGGATATCGGACAGCAGCTGGTCTTGGATCTTGCTGCACCAGGTTTTTCATGTTCAAGAAGATCCATTTGGCCATGTCAAGTGTAGTCCCATCCACTAGCTGAAGGACGACAGGCACTTCATCTCTACTTAGTTGGTCAAAGGAACCAACCTTGCTGCTGAATGACATTACCACAGAGGCAAATAAGAAGCTGTAAGTGGGTGACAGCTCCTTCCTGTACAGAGTAGCTCCAACCTTGGGTTCTGCCACACCACAGAAGCGTAGCAGATTGCCCATTTGCTCATTTTCAGGGTGAGGGAGATCATAGTTCTCAGCAACTGGAAGATGAAGAACCTCCCTCAGAAGATCGACTGTAATCTCAATGGTTTGAGTCCCATTGAGAATAGTACCCTTGATAACCTGAGTGTTTGGATTGTAGGAGCAGGTATACCAGAACTCGTATACCATCTCCTGGTACAGGACACCAGGAGATGCAGTCAGAGCATAGTTCAACGGATGAACTTGCAGAAATTCCACCATTCGGTCGTAACCCTTCCCCACATAGTTTTTGGGGATAGTGAGGTTTGCAATGTAGTTGGTGGGCTTGAGGGTCAGCATCGTGGTGACAGATGGATGTTTAACAACATCCTCACCAACGAAGACTGGTAGAAAGGGGTTAGGTCTGTGAGCCATTTGGGAATTTTGAAGGTTTGGGGAAGCAAAAGACACTTAGTCGATTTTAGGGTTCTTGAGGATTTCTGGAAATGATGAGGAAGACGAAGATGAAACAGTATGTTGGTATTTATAGGATTTGAATGTTCGTGTGTATGAGAGAGAAAAAATTTTTGGGCGGTTTGATTTGAAATGTTTGTTAACGGAAAACGGAACGGTTGTCCATGTCAGAAACATTTGTCAGACCACTTGACCTTTTTGATCACTAACACACGTAACACACATTATCCGCAGTAATTAAGTTAAATAAAACATGAATTAAATAACTTAATTATGAAGAAAGGTAATTAAACTGCTGGTCTACGCTGATGGTCAAACCTGTGATGATCAGGGTCAACAAGGTTCTCAGTCTTCAAGCTGTTCGTCCTTCAAACTGTTCCTTCAGCCTGCTCTCCTTTGTGAGAACAGGTTGTGTTCAATAGATGAACAGGTTACAGTATGAAGAAGTGAACAGGTTGAAGACTGAACCATCAGAGCAGGCTGGACGAATAAACAGGTTAAACTGTTTTTGTTCAGCCTGTTGTATGCTCAAGCTGTTCAAGTTTTTCAGAAAAATGACTAAGTACAGAACATGTATAACCTGTTCTGTCTAAGCTGTTCAGAGAAACTTGAGCAGTGTGAAACATACAAATTATTAGACCTTTGAGAGACACTTAGTCACTCTTGTTTAACATGCCCAGCTTGCTGACAAGGTAATTAAACCTTGTTTCATCCAGAGGTTTGGTGAAAATGTCTGCAAGCTGTTCATTTGTGGAAATAAAACTTACCTCCACATTACCTTTTTGAATGTGATCCCTGATGAAGTGATGTCTGACTTCAATATGCTTTGTTCTTGAGTGAAATACTGGATTGTTGGAGATGGCTATGGCACTTGTGTTATCACACAGAATAGGAGTTTTCCTATACACAAGCCCATAGTCTTCAAGCTGATGCTGCATCCACAGAATCTGCCCACAGCAGCTTCCAGCAGCAATGTATTCAGCTTCAGCAGTAGAAGTGGACACTGAGTTCTGCTTCTTGCTACTCCAACTGATCAACTTTCCACCAAGGAGTTGACATCCACCTGTTGTGCTTTTCCTATCTAACCTGCAGCCTGCAAAATCAGAATCTGAATAGCCTGTTAGTTCAAGACTTGAGTCTTTGGGATACCAAAGACCCAAACCTGGAGTACCCTTCAGGTATCTGAAGATTCTTTTAACAGCTGCTAGATGTGATTCCTTTGGATCAGCTTGGAACCTAGCACATAAACAGGTGGCAAACATAATATCAGGTCTACTAGCAGTCAAGTATAGCAAGCTCCCAATCATGCCTCTGTAAGCTGTTACTGAAACAGCTTTGCCACTAGCATCAGCATCCAATTTTACATTGGTTGCCATCGGGGTTTTAATAGGAGAACTTTGATCAAATTTGAACTTTTCAAAAGATCTAAAGTGTACTTTCTTTGATTTATAAAAATTCCAGTTGAGGTTTGTTTAACCTGTAATCCTAAAAAGAAAGTTAGTTCTCCCATCATACTCATTTCATACTTAGATTTCATGAGTAATGAAAAATTCTTGCATAACTGCTCATAGTAGAACCAAATATTAATGTTCATCCACATAAATTTGAACAAGCATAATATCAGACTTCACCTTCTTTATGAAACAATGTGTATCACTTACCTCTGGAGTAGCCCATTGCTCATAAGGAATTCAGTAAGAGTGTCATACCAGGCTCTAGGGGCTTGTTTGAGACCATAGAGAGCTTTGTCCAACTTATAGACAAAACCTGGGTGTTGTTCATTTTCAAAACCTGGAGGCTGCTTGACATATACTTCTTCTTGCAGCTTCCCATTCAAAAATGCACTCTTCACATCCATTTGAAATACCTATGCTCTTATGAGCAGCGTAGGCTAGATACAAACGAATTGCTTCTAGCCTGGCCACAGGAGCAAATGTTTTATCATAGTCAATGCCTTCCTCCTGTCTGTAGCCCTGAGCAACCAGTCTTGCTGGGGACAGGCTTAGGGGAACTTGTGTTCCATGTTCTTAGCTTTGTTTCACTAATGCGAGCCCCAACGAAGGTGGATGAAGCACAAAAGATGCCAATTGGTATCACTGCCATGCAAGAAGACAGAAACTCATATCAGTTTGGATCGAGAGAGAACCAAAAGTATGGAAGCTGTTCCCTGCTTCCGAAAGGGTTAAAACTATTAATTGGCAAAAATGGGGTTTCAGGAAACAAGCTGGCACGAGCAAGGTCATGGCATTAGAAAGAAG
>JAANYP010003482.1:0-40120 GCA_020465985.1 Centrapalus pauciflorus | reverse complement strand
GAGACAACCCGGTCAGTATTCCCATATGTACGGCCGAAGCCCTACGGGAAGTGTATGGAAACAAGTCAGATAGGAAAGGAATCTGCAGAATTCCCTCCTGTGAATGGAGATCTCACATTCGGTCGGGTCGGATGATGCAATATGCAATGGCAAGTATATAAACAGTCAAGTAAGCAGTAAGCATGATACGTATTTACATAAATTGTAAAAGTGAACATGCAATCAAGTCATTTCTAGTGTCTAGTTCAGTAAAGGCAACATGCGTTTCTATGATACAATATAGTATTAAAGAATTATGCAGCAATCAATCAGTAGTTTCCATACCGTCAATACATTCACCAATAAGTATCGAAATATATGTAAGTAATTAATGAAATCTGTCACTCACAGTAGTCCAGTCCGTAGTCAGATAGTGCTTAACGAGTTAAGCAGTTCAGTTTACTCTGTCAAACGACGGGTTCCTGCATTTCAGTTTCAAGTCTGGCATATTAATGTCAAGTCTAAACCATAATCTAAATAACCCTAGTTTCATGCTCAGGTTTTTGTCAATTTTTAACTGTCGAGTCTGAGGTAGTACCTATTATCCCAAAGTGAGTCTTATTCTTAACAGATCAATATGATACCCAATTACACATATATGTGGCCTTGCAACGAGGCCAATCATATTACTAACTAGGTGAATCATGACATTCATTCACTAAGAGTCCATTCAATATTAAGTGATACCTTTAATACAATAGGTTGTTTAATCACCTAGTCTGATTTAGGAATTAACCTTAGTCTTGGAACAACAACAACCAGATTCGAATTAGGAATGCTAGACTCGAACCATAGCCATAGATTCGAATACATGCTAGACTCGAACATAAGACTTAGATTCGAATACATGCTAGATTCGAACATAAGACTTAGATTCGAATACATGCTAGACTCGAACATAAGACTTAGATTCGAATACATGCTAGACTCGAACATAAGACTTAGATTCGAAGGGCAACTAGATTCGAAGGGCTATATTAGATTCTAAGGGATCATTAGACTCGAACTCAGGCTTAGACTCGAATGGCAACTAGATTCGAACATGTATAATTCGAGTCTACTAGATTAGATTCGAATTCAACACCCATATGAATGTCTCGAATCTGATCTTGCATGTTCATCAACTTTCCAGATTTTAACTACGAATTTAGACAAAAAGTGAGGGAGAAATAGTTACTAACCTTCGTCCAAGCTATAATCTTCAACTAGGGATGATTTCCAAGCAAGAACAGGTCCTAAACGGGCGTAAATCAGCTTCAAATGAAGGAAAATTGAGCAGACTCGAAAAATGCTCTTTCAAACTCGAACCAAAAGTCAGAAATAGAGTCGATCTTACCTCAAATCCGGACAAAATCAGACAAGAAATGGTAGATTCGTGAAGAACTCGACGATCTCTATCCAATGGCATAAGTAACACGAGAATCCAACGGTTCGATTTCAAGAAAAGCTAGAGAGAAGGAGGAGAGTGCAGAGAGAGGGAGGAGGGTAAACTTTCTAAACTTTAAAAGTGAGGAGTATAACTCCTATTTATAGGGAAATAGGGAAAATCAGATATTCTACTGAATTTTCCGTAATTGTCCAACTTTATTCCCAATTGCTCCGATTTGCATTTCAGATACAAATATTAGCAAAGAAGGTCTAGATCTGCAACGATTGTCTTTTAGTAAATTTTAACTCATTTAGTCAGTTTCGCTATTTTCAGTCATTAAATTATCATTTAGCTGAATTTTAATTATTATCTTAATTTCAACTAAATTTTTGGGTAACTCATCATAATTAATTATAACTTAATATAATTAATTATTTCAGATTCACATTATCAGCTAATTTACTAATAATCCGATAAAATTTGTTTTATTATCCAAAGTCCGATGCTGAATATATATAATTAATAAAATTCGGGCCGTTACAATCTTTTAATAAATTACGGGCTGTTACAATCTTCCCCCGTTAAATTGATTCCGTCCTCGGAATCGACTAAGACAGGAATAACTCTGGATACTTCTGTCTAATCTCGTCTTCTCGATTCCAAGTTGCACAGATCCCTTATGATATTTCCAATGAACTAACACCATAGGGTTTTCTTTGCTACGAAATTTCGAAACTTTATGGTCGATTATACGCTCAGGCTCTTCTTCGTACCGCAACTGCTCGTCTATTTGCACTCCTTTCCAAGGAATCACGGCTTCAGCGTCAGGTAGACACTTTCGAAGATTACTCACATGAAACACATCATGAATCCCGGTTATTTCAGCAGGCAGCTTTAATCTGTAGGCTTGCAATCCTAAACGCTCGAGAATATCAAAAGGACCCACCAATCAAGGGCTCAACTTCCCCCGTTTGCCGAACCTTACTATTCCCTCTTTTTCTTAACCTCCGGCAACAGTTTATTTCTAACTTCAAACTCGTTTGGTTCCCGTCTTTTATCATGATACTTATTTTGTCTGTCTTGAAAAGTCTGAATCCGCTGCAAATCAACTATAGTTGGTCATGGGCTTCTTGCAGAATTGCTGGTCTAGAGATCGGCCGTTCACCTGTTTCCCTCCAAAGGTTGGACTTTAGCATCGACGTCCGTACAAAAGCTGATATGGGGGTATACTAATAGTCGAGTGATAATTATTGTTATAAGCAAACTCCACAAACGAGAAGTAAATCTGCTGTCACGGTCAGATACTATACACCATGTCTAGTCACGATTTCCTTTACGTACAATTCAGCTAACTTTTCAAGACGATCATCTTCACGTATGAGTAGGAATTTAGTTGACTTAATAAGTCGGTCCACTATTACACTTATAGAGTCAAGATTCCGTTTAGTCCAGGGCAACTTCGTCATAAAGTCCATGATTATCAAGGGTCAGCTTCGCACGGTCAAATTCAGACTTAAAGTAAATCAAAATGTCATCCATAAAGACTATCACTAATTTGTCCAGCATTGGCCTACATACTCTATTCATAAGGTCCACAATTGCGGCCGGGGCATTGGTGAGACCGAACGGTATTGCTAGAAACTCAAAATGGCCGTGACGGGCACGAAATGAGACCTAAATCTCGAGTCCTTCTATCGTCATAAACATAACGTTCACTTCCTTCGGGGGTTCTAATTCTAATCATCCTTTTGGCACAAAGGATTTCAGCATCAATCGTCATGAGCCTGTCCATTCCTATAATAATATCTTATTCTCTAAACCACATCGGTATCAGGTCAAAGTCTAAAGAGAGGTCATCAATCACTAACTTACAGGAACGAAAGATTCTACTTTTTGGTCACAAAACTCGGGCTCGCAGTTTCTATATTTAACGGTACAGATGGCATTATTGGGGCAAAATCAAACAGTTTAGCAAACTTTTCAGACACATATGACAGATTAGAGCAGGCATAGAGTCAACAAGGAATGTACCTATGACGACATTAGCAGTCTCTTTTGCCTCATTGGCTGTCATCTGGAAAGATCTTGGTTGATTCCTCGGAGCAGAAGAACCCTTGAACGATTGCCGAGGTGAAAATGCAGGCGGTGGAACAAATCGCAGCCGAGTACAGTCTTTAGCATGATGCCCGAACGTGATGCAGTTACGACAAGCCTCATTGCGCTTGGGACATTCTGACCTGTCATGACCTTTCTGCCTACAACAGTAGCACCTCACGAACTCCGGATCACATTTTCCTTTATGAATTTGACTTCAGCGAGGACAAGCAGATCTTGACGTAGCGATCACAGCATAAGATTTAGCCTTTTTAAAAGGCTGCTTATCTCCCTGCCTTAAACTTTCACTCCCCCTTTCCGATTTTTCAGATTTTTCTTTCTTGCTAGACTTGGCAATAAAAAGAGTCGCTCGCTCCGGATAGATTTCAAGTTCTCCTACCTTAGCAACTTCAACTACTTCCATATCACTTCCCGGTCTGCCAGAATTCACAAAAAGATCCCTTTGACGTCCCTCAGAGGGCTCATGCCTAAGTTTCCTTTTTCGATTCTTCTTGGGTTTTGCTAACATTTCTTCACTATACTTCAATTCTAACTCCCGTAACCTAAGTTCTCGCAACCTAAGTTCTTCTTCACGGCGCTTAAAGTCAATTTCACGCTGGATTTCTTCGTCAGTTTGCACAACCACTTTACCCTTAGTCAGCAAGTCCTTAATTTCCTTAAATCGGTCCTCAACCGACATATCAGTCTGCAGTCGATTCCTATCCATCATCAGCTGAATCTGTCTACGATTTTCATCATTCAGCTTGTGAATGAGATCAAATAATTGAGCCTGCTGGGGAGGCACAAGCGCAGCAGTACTGCTTGAGTCATTAGCAGTATTTTCAGGGGCAGTGCCTAAATCATCTACATGAACAGATTCTTGGTATTGATCAGCTGCAGCATCAGCAGCTTTACCAACAGTCGAGGTAGCAGCAACATTAGGATTCTTATCAGCCATTGGCTGAAAATATAAAGGAAATAACCATTATTTCCTGATTCAATTAAGCATAGATCGAGTTATAATACCTACGTCAGATAATCATATCTAGGTTATAGATATGAAGGCAGTCAGTCAGGCTGGCACAGAGTCAAGTCAAAGTCAAGTCAGTATCAAGCAGTCAGTCCCTTCCCCATCCTATCAGTCATCATTTGCCTATCTTAGGTCAAGTTGTGCGGGTAGTCCTTTACTAATTAGGTTACCCTAGGCCTCGGTGACTTGTTCGGGAATTCAGAGTCACATAGTCCATATCATACCAGTAGTTTAAGTATCGGGTGGCCAATCCGATGATTAAACTGCTGCTCTGATACCAACTTGTAACATCCAATTTTCCACAAACAGTACACGTCATAATATTTCATTTCATAAATAATACTGATTGTTTGATACCACAGGCCCATCAGTGAAATACTTAAATACAACAATGTTTTAAAGATCAAATGGTGGTCTAACTAGCTTCTAAAATCTTCAATCAGAGTGCGGAAGACTGAACAAGCTACCCGAGACCGCATTGTCTTTACAAAATAGGCATCATCAAAAGTCCAAAGGTCTGCTATTCATCCAAGTCCAGATTCACTTAGCCTGGGACGAACTACCTGCTATGGTCTTGCCTTTATCAGCTTTTCCTGAAAAAGAGATGTCATGACAGAGTAAGCTAACAAAGCTTAGTGAGTTAACAGAGTTCCACTAAATACCACAGACATATATAACATACTATCAGATCCTGTCGGTCAACACGTCAGAGACGGTAATTAGGTTGGGAGACAACCCGGTCAGTATTCCCATATGTAAGGCCGAAACCCTACGGGAAGTGTATGGAAACAAGTCAGATAGGAAAGGAATCTGCAGAATTCCCTCCTGTGAATGGAGATCTCACATTCGGTCCGGTCAGATGATGCAATATGCAATGGCAAGTATATAAACAGTCAAGTAAGCAGTAAGCATGATACGTATTTACATAAATTGTAAAAGTGAACATGCAATCAAGTCATTTCTAGTGTCTAGTTCAGTAAAGGCAACATGCGTTTCTATGATACAATATAGTATTAAAGAATTATGCAGCAATCAATCAGTAGTTTCCATACCGTCAATACATTCACCAATAAGTATCGAAATATATGTAAGTAATTAATGAAATCTGTCACTCACAGTAGTCCAGTCCGTAGTCAGATAGTGCTTAACGAGTTAAGCAGTTCAGTTTACTCTGTCAAACGACGGGTTCCTGCATTTCAGTTTCAAGTCTGGCATATTAATGTCAAGTCTAAACCATAATCTAAATAACCCTAGTTTCATGCTCAGGTTTTTGTCAATTTTTTAACTGTCGAGTCTGAGGTAGTACCTATCATCCCAAAGTGAGTCTTATTCTTAACAGATCAATATGATACCCAATTACACATATATGTGGCCTTGCAACGAGGCCAATCATATTACTAACTAG
This sequence comes from Centrapalus pauciflorus, assembly GCA_020465985.1. Taxonomy (NCBI): domain Eukaryota; kingdom Viridiplantae; phylum Streptophyta; class Magnoliopsida; order Asterales; family Asteraceae; genus Centrapalus; species Centrapalus pauciflorus. Next base: position 34,183 of record JAANYP010003482.1, on the reverse strand, counting down.
GTGAATCATGACATTCATTCACTAAGAGTCCATTCAATATTAAGTGATACCTTTAATACAATAGGTTGTTTAATCACCTAGTCTGATTTAGGAATTAACCTTAGTCTTGGAACAACAACAACCAGATTCGAATTAGGAATGCTAGACTCGAACCATAGCCATAGATTCGAATACATGCTAGACTCGAACATAAGACTTAGATTCGAATACATGCTAGACTCGAACATAAGACTTAGATTCGAATACATGCTAGACTCGAACATAAGACTTAGATTCGAATACATGCTAGACTCGAACATAAGACTTAGATTCGAAGGGAAACTAGATTCGAAGGGCTATATTAGATTCTAAGGGATCATTAGACTCGAACTCAGGCTTAGACTCGAATGGCAACTAGATTCGAACATGTATAATTCGAGTCTACTAGATTAGATTCGAATTCAACACCCATATGAATGTCTCGAATCTGATCTTGCATGTTCATCAACTTTCCAGATTTTAACTACGAATTTAGACAAAAAGTGAGGGAGAAATAGTTACTAACCTTCGTCCAAGCTATAATCTTCAACTAGGGATGATTTCCAAGCAAGAACAGGTCCTAAACGGGCGTAAATCAGCTTCAAATGAAGGAAAATTGAGCAGACTCGAAAATGCTCTTTCAAACTCGAACCAAAAGTCAGAAATAGAGTCGATCTTACCTCAAATCCGGACAAAATCAGACAAGAAATGGTAGATTCGTGAAGAACTCGACGATCTCTATCCAATGGCATAAGTAACACGAGAATCCAACGGTTCGATTTCAAGAAAAGCTAGAGAGAAGGAGGAGAGTGTAGAGAGAGGGAGGAGGGTAAACTTTCTAAACTTTAAAAGTGAGGAGTATAACTCCTATTTATAGGGAAATAGGGAAAAATCAGATATTCTACTGAATTTTCCGTAATTGTCCAACTTTATTCCCAATTGCTCCGATTTGCATTTCAGATACAAATATTAGCAAAGAAGGTCTAGATCTGCAACGATTGTCTTTTAGTAAATTTTAACTCATTTAGTCAGTTTCGCTATTTTCAGTCATTAAATTATCATTTAGCTGAATTTTAATTATTATCTTAATTTCAACTAAATTTTTGGGTAACTCATCATAATTAATTATAACTTAATATAATTAATTATTTCAGATTCACATTATCAGCTAATTTACTAATAATCCGATAAAATTTGTTTTATTATCCAAAGTCCGATGCTGAATATATATAATTAATAAAATTCGGGCCGTTACAATCTTTTAATAAATTACGGGCTGTTACAATTAGGTATCATATTGATCTGTTAAGAATAAGACTCACTTTGGGACGATAAGTACTACCTCAGACTCGGCAGCCAAAAATTGATAATAACCGGAACATGTAACTAGGGTTATTTAGATTATAACTCAGACTTGACATTAATATACCAGACTTGAAACTGAAATGCAGGGACCCATCGTTCTGACAGAGTAAACTGAACCGCTTAACTTGTTAAGCATTATCTGACAACGGACCACTGTGAGTGACAGATTTCATTAATTACTTACATATATTTCGATACTTATTGGTGAATGTACTGACTGTATGGGAACTACTGATTGATTGCTGCATGTTTCTTTAATACTATATTGTATTATAGAAACGTATGTTGCCATTACTGAACTAGACATTTGAAATGCCTTGATTGCATGTTCACTTTTACATTTTATGTAAATACGCATCATGCTTACTGCTTACTTGACTGTTTATATACTTGCCGTTGCATATTGCATCATCCGACCGGACCGAATGTGAGATCTCCATTCACAGGAGGGAATTCTGCAGATTCCTTTCCTATCTGACTTGTTTCCATACACTTCCCGTAGGGCTTCGGCCTTACATATGGGAATACTAACCGGGTTGTCTCCCAACCTAATTGCCGTCTCTGACGTGTTGACCGACAGGATCTGATAGTATGTTATATGTGTGTGAAATTTAGTGGAACTCTGTTAACTCACTAAGCTTTGTTAGCTTACTCTGTCATGACAACTCCTTTTCAGGAAAAGCTGATAAAGGCAAGATCATAACAGGTAGTTCATCCCAGGCTAAGTGAATCTGGATTTTGATGAATAGCAGACCTTGGACTTTTGATGATGCCTATTTTGTAAAGACGATGCGGTCTCGGGTAGCTTGTTCAGTCTTCCGCACTCTGATTGAAGATTTAGAAGCTAGTTAGACCACCATTTGATCTTTAAATTATTGTTGTAATTAAGTATTTTTGCTGATGGGCTTGTGGTATCAAACAATTAATATTATTATGAAATGAAATATTTTGTCGTGTACTGTTTGTGGAAAATTGGATGTTACACATCTGCTGCTGCGTGTTCCTTGATTACTTAAAGGTATGTTAGGAACGTATGATAGACACTGCTGAAACTGGACAACTACTGATGCATGTTCCTTGATTACTTGCATTGCTCAGGACCGCTGTGAGTGAGATTGCATTACTTACTTGCATATGTTTCGGTACTTATTGGTGATTATTACTGACATGTATGGAAACATCTGATGCTGCCTGTTTTTTGATTACTTAATTGTATGTTAGGAACGTATGATAGACACTGCTGAAACTGGACAACTGCTGTCGTATGTTCCTTGATTACTTGCATTGCTCACGACCGCTGTGAGTGACCGATTGCATTACTTACTTGCATATGTTTCGGTATTTATTGGTGATTGTCACTGACTTGTATGGAAACATGGGCTGCTGCGTGTTCCTCGATTACTTAATTGTATGTTAGGAACGAATGATAGACACTGCTGAAACTGAACAACTACTGATGCATGTTCCTTGATTACTTGCATTGCTCAGGACTGCTGTGAGTGACATATTGCATTACTTACTTGCATATGTTTCGGCACTTATTGGTGATTATTATTGACTTTGTATGGAAACATCTGCTGCTGCTTGTTTCTTGATTACTTAACTGTATGTTAGGAACGTATGATAGACACTGCTGAAACTGGACAACTGCTGCTGCATATTCCTTGATTACTTGCATTGCTCACGACCGCTGTGAGTGACCGATTGCATTACTTACTTGCATATGTTTCGGTACTTATTGGTGATTGTTACTGACTTGTATGGAAACATCTGCTGCTCATTGTTCCTTGACTACTTAATTGTATATTAGGAATGTATGATAGACACTGCTGAAACTGGACAACTGGTGCAGCATGTTCCTTGATTACTTGCATTGCTCAGGACCGCTATGAGTGACAGATTGCATTACTTGCTTGCATATGTTTCGGTACATATTCGTGATTGTTACTGACTTGTATGGAAACATGTGCTGCATCGTGTTCCTTGATTACTTAATTGTATGTTAGGAACAAATGATAGACACTGCTGAAACTGGACAACTACTGATGCATGTTCCTTGATTACTTGCATTGCTCAGGACTCCTGTGAGTGACATATTGCATTACTTACTTGCATATGTTTCGGTACTTATCGGTGATTATTATTGACTTGTATAGAAACATCTGCTACTGCTTGTTTCTTGATTACTTAATTGTATGTTAGGAACGTATGATAGACACTGCTGAAACTGGACAACTGCTGCAGCATATTCTTTGATTACTTGCATTGCTCAGGACCGCTGTGAGTGACCGATTGCATTACTTACTTGCATATGTTTCGGTACTTATTGGTGATTGTTACTGACTTGTATGGAAACATCTGCTGCTCATTGTTCCTTGACTACTTAATTGTATGTTAGGAACGTATGATAGACACTGCTGAAACTGGACAACTGCTGCAGCATGTTCCTTGATTACTTGCATTGCTCAGGACCGCTATGAGTGACAGATTGCATTACTTACTTGCATTTGTTTCGGTACTTATTGGTGATTGTTACTGATTACTTAATTGTATGTTAGGAACGTATGATAGACACTGCTGAATTACTTGCATTGCTCAGGTTCGCTATGAGTGACAGATTGCATTACTTATTTGCATATGTTTCGGTACTTGTTGGTGATTGTTACTGACTAGTATGGAAACATCTGCTGCTCATTGTTCCTTGACTACTTTATTGTATATTAGAAAGGTATGATAGACACTGCTGAAACTGGACAACTGCTGCAGCATGTTCTTTGATTACTTGCATTGCTCAGGACCGCTATGAGTGACAGATTGCATTACTTACTTGCATATGTTTCGGTACATATTGGTTATTGTTACTGACTTGTATGGAAACAAGTGCTGCTGCGTGTTCCTTGATTACTTAATTGTATGTTAGGAACGAATGATAGACACTGCTGAAACTGGACAACTACTGATGCATGTTCCTTGATTACTTGCATTGCTCAGGACTCCTGTGAGTGACATATTGCATTACTTACTTGCATATGTTTCGGTACTTATCGGTGATTATTATTGACTTGTATGGAAACATCTGCCGCTGCATGTTTCTTGATTACTTAATTGTATGTTAGGAACGTATGATAGACACTGCTGAAACTGGACAACTGCTGCTGCATATTCCTTGATAACTTGCATTGCTCACGACCGCTGTGAGCGACCGATTGCATTACTTACTTACATACGTTTCGGTACATATTGGTGATTGTTACTGACTTGTATGGAAACATCTGCTGCTGCGTGTTCCTTGATTACTTAAAGGTATGTTAGGAACGTATGATAGACACTGCTGAAACTGGACAACTACTGATGCATGTTCCTTGATTACTTGCATTGCTCAGGACCGCTGTGAGTGAGAGATTGCATTACTTACTTGCATATGTTTCAGTACTTATTGGTGATTATTACTGACTTGTATGGAAACATCTGCTGCAGCCTGTTTCTTGATTACTTAATTGTATGTTAGGAACGTATGATAGACAATGCTGAAACTGGACAACTGCTGCCGCATGTTCCTTGATTACTTGCATTGCTCACGACCGCTGTGAGTGACCGATTGCATTACTTACTTGCATATGTTTCGGTACTTATTGGTGATTGTCACTGACTTGTATGGAAACATCTGCTGCTCCTTGACTACTTAATTGTATGTTAGGAACGTATGATAGACACTACTGAAACTGGACAACTGCTGCATCATGTTCCATGATTACTTGCATTGCTCAGGACCGCTATGAGTGACAGATTGTAGTACTTACTTGCATATGTTTCGGTACATATTGGTTATTGTTACTGACTTGTATGGAAACATGTGCTGCTGCGTGTTCCTTGATTACTTAATTGTATGTTAGGAACGAATGATAGACACTGCTGAAACTGGACAACTACTAATGCATGTTCCTTGATTACTTGCATTGCTCAGGACTGCTGTGAGTGACATATTGCATTACTTACTTGCATATGTTTCGGTACTTATTGGTGATTATTATTGACTTGTATGGAAACATCTGCTGCTGCTTGTTTCTTGATTACTTAATTGCATGTTAGGAACGTATGATAGACACTGCTGAAACTGGACAGCTGCTGCATCATATTCCTTGATTACTTGCATTGCTCACCACCGCTGTGAGTGACCGATTGCATTACTTACTTGCATATGTTTCGGTACTTGTTGGTGATTGTTACTGTCTTTTATGGAAACATCTGCTGCTCATTGTTCCTTGACTACTTAATTGTATGTTAGGAACGTATGATAGACACTGCTGAAATTGTACAACTACTGCCGCATGTTCCTTGATTACTTGCATTGCTCACGACCGCTGTGAGTGACTGATTGCATTACTTACTTGCATATGTTTCGGTACTTATTGGTGATTGTCACTGACTTGTATGGAAACATCTGCTGCTCCTTGACTACTTAATTGTATGTTAGGAACGTATGATAGACACTGCTGAAACTGGACAACTGCTGCATATTCCTTGATTACTTGCATTGCTCAGGACCGGTATGAGTGACAGATTGCATTACTTACTTGCATATGTTTCGGTACTTGTTGGTGATTGTTACTGACTTGTATGGAAACATCTGCTGCTCATTGTTCCTTGACTACTTAATTGTATATTAGGAATGTATGATAGACACTGCTGAAACTGGAAAACTGCTGCAGCATGTTCTTTGATTACTTGCATTGCTCAGGACCGCTATGAGTGACAGATTGCATTACTTACTTGCATATGTTTCGGTACATATTGGTGATTGTTACTGACTTGTATGGAAACATGTGCTGCTGCGTGTTCCTTGATTACTTAATTGTATGTTAGGAACGAATGGTAGACACTGCTGAAACTGGACAACTACTGATGCATGTTCCTTGATTACTTGCATTGCTCAGGACTCCTGTGAGTGACATATTGCATTACTTACTTGCATATGTTTCGGTACTTATCGGTGATTATTATTGACTTGTATGGAAACATCTGCTGCTGCATGTTTCTTGATTACTTAATTGTATGTTAGGAACGTATGATAGACACTGCTGAAACTGGACAACTGCTGCAGCATGTTCCTTGATTACTTGCATTGCTCAGGACCGCTATGAGTGACAGATTGCATTACTTATTTGCATATGTTTCGGTACTTGTTGGTGATTGTTACTGACTAGTATGGAAACATCTGCTGCTCATTGTTCCTTGACTACTTTATTGTATATTAGGAAGGTATGATAGACACTGCTGAAACTGGACAACTGCTGCAGCATGTTCTTTGATTACTTGCATTGCTCAGGACCGCTATGAGTGACAGATTGCATTACTTACTTGCATATGTTTCGGTACATATTGGTGATTGTTACTGACTTGTATGGAAACATGTGCTGCTGCGTGTTCCTTGATTACTTAATTGTATGTTAGGAACGAATGATAGACACTGCTGAAACTGGACAACTACTGATGCATGTTCCTTGATTACTTGCATTGCTCAGGACTCCTGTGAGTGACATATTGCATTACTTACTCGCATATGTTTCAGTACTTATCGGTGATTATTATTGACTTGTATGGAAACATCTGCCGCTGCATGTTTCTTGATTACTTAATTGTATGTTAGGAACGTATGATAGACACTGCTGAAACTGGACAACTGCTGCTGCATATTCCTTGATAACTTGCATTGCTCACGACCGCTGTGAGCGACCGATTGCATTACTTACTTACATACGTTTCGGTACATATTGGTGATTGTTACTGACTTGTATGGAAACATCTGCTGCTGCGTGTTCCTTGATTACTTAAAGGTATGTTAGGAACATATGATAGACACTGCTGAAACTGGACAACTACTGATGCATGTTCCTTGATTACTTGCATTGCTCAGGACCGCTGTGAGTGAGAGATTGCATTACTTACTTGCATATGTTTCAGTACTTATTGGTGATTATTACTGACTTGTATGGAAACATCTGCTGCAGCCTGTTTCTTGATTACTTAATTGTATGTTAGGAACGTATGATAGACAATGCTGAAACTGGACAACTGCTGCCGCATGTTCCTTGATTACTTGCATTGCTCACGACCGCTGTGAGTGACCGATTGCATTACTTACTTGCATATGTTTCGGTACTTATTGGTGATTGTCACTGACTTGTATGGAAACATCTGCTGCTCCTTGACTACTTAATTGTATGTTAGGAACGTATGATAGACACTACTGAAACTGGACAACTGCTGCATCATGTTCCATGATTACTTGCATTGCTCAGGACCGCTATGAGTGACAGATTGTAGTACTTACTTGCATATGTTTCGGTACATATTGGTTATTGTTACTGACTTGTATGGAAACATGTGCTGCTGCGTGTTCCTTGATTACTTAATTGTATGTTAGGAACGAATGATAGACACTGCTGAAACTGGACAACTGCTGCAGCATGTTCCTTGATTACTTGCATTGCTCAGGACCGCTATGAGTGACAGATTGCATTATTTACTTGCATATGTTTCGGTACATATTGCTGATTGTTACTAACTTGTATGGAAACATGTGCTGCTGCGTGTTCCTTGATTACTTAATTGTATGTTAGGAACGAAAGATAGACACTGCTGAAACTGGACAGCTACTGATCCATGTTCCTTGATTACTTGCATTGCTCAGGACTCCTGTGAGTGACATATTGCATTACTTACTTGCATTTGTTTCGGTACTTATCGGTGATTATTATTGACTTGTATGGAAACATCTGCTGCTGCTTGTTTCTTAATTACTTAATTGTATGTTAGGAACGTATGATAGACACTGCTAAAACTGCACAACTGCTGCTGCATATTCCGTGATTACTTGCATTGCTCACGACCGCTGAGAGCGACCGATTGCATTACTTACTTGCATACGTTTCGGTACATCTTGGTGATTGTTACTAACTTGTATGGAAACATCTTGTAACGGCCCGAAATTTAATAAGTATATATTTCAGCATCAGTCTTTGGGTAATAAAGCAAATTTTATCCAATTATTAGTAAATAGCTGATAATGTGAATCTGAAATAACTAATTATATTAAGTTATAATTAATTATGATATGTTGCCCAAAAATTTAGTTGAAATTAAGTTAATAATTAAAATTCAGCTAAATGACAATTTAATGACTGAAAATAGCGAAACTGACTAAAATGAGTTAAAATTTACTAAAAGACAATTGTTGCAGATTTAGAACTCCTTTGCTAATAATTTGCATCTGAAATGCAAATCGGTTTGTCGGGAAATAAAAGTTGGACAATTCCGGAAAAAATTCAGTAGAATATCTGATTTTCCCTATTTCCCTATAAATAGGAGTTACACTCCTCACTTTTCAAAGTTTGGAAAGTTGATTCTCCTTCTTTCTCTACACTCTCCTCCTTCTCTCTAGCTTTTCTTCAAATCGAACCGTCGGATTCTCGTGTTACATACGCCATTGGATAGAGATCGTCGAGCTCTTCGCGAATCTACCATTTCGTGTTTGATTTCGTCCGAATTTGAGGTAAGATCGACCGTTTTTCTGACTTTTGGCTCGGTTTTGAAGAGCATTTTCGAATCTGTTCATTTTTCCTTCATTTGAAGCTGATTTGCCCTCGTTTAGGACCTGTTCTTGCTTGGAAATCATCCATAAACGAAGACTATAGCTTGGACGAAGGTTAGCAACTACTTTTCCCTTCATTTTTGTTCAAGATTTGTAGTTAAAATCTGGAAATCCGATGAACAAGATGAACAGATTCGAGAGCTTCATCTAGACTCGAATTATATGCATGTCTCGAATCTAAAACACCTAGAATCGAGGGTGAGTATGTTCGAATCTAATAGCTTCGAGTCTAAGCCTGATTTCGAATCTATTATCCTGTTCAAATCTATTAAGCCGTTCGAATCTATTAGCCTATTCGAATCTATCCCTAGAATTTAAAGGCTTCGAATCTAACTCCCTTTGACTTGAAATGGTTGTTTCGAATCTGATTGACTAGACTCGAAGGAAGCTAGTTTCGAATCTATATGTTCGAATCTAACATCCTAGATTCGAATATGTATGAGTTCGAGTCTATGTTTCCATATTTGAATCTGGTTTAATTCCAAGTCAAAATATCAATTCCTAAATCAGATTAAGTGATTAAACAACCTATTGTATTAAAGGTATCATTTAATATTGAATGAACTCTTAGAAAATGAATGTCATGTTTCACCTAGTTAGTAATATGATTGGCCTCATTGCAAGGCCCCACATATGTGTAATTAGGTATCATATTGATCTGTTAAGAATAAGACTCACTTTGGGACGATAAGTACTACCTCAGACTCGGCAGCCAAAAATTGATAATAACCGGAACATGTAACTAGGGTTATTTAGATTATAACTCAGACTTGACATTAATATACCAGACTTGAAACTGAAATGCAGGGACCCATCGTTCTGACAGAGTAAACTGAACCGCTTAACTTGTTAAGCATTATCTGACAACGGACCACTGTGAGTGACAGATTTCATTAATTACTTACATATATTTCGATACTTATTGGTGAATGTACTGACTGTATGGGAACTACTGATTGATTGCTGCATGTTTCTTTAATACTATATTGTATTATAGAAACGTATGTTGCCATTACTGAACTAGACATTTGAAATGCCTTGATTGCATGTTCACTTTTACATTTTATGTAAATACGCATCATGCTTACTGCTTACTTGACTGTTTATATACTTGCCGTTGCATATTGCATCATCCGACCGGACCGAATGTGAGATCTCCATTCACAGGAGGGAATTCTGCAAATTCCTTTCCTATCTGACTTGTTTCCATACACTTCCCGTAGGGCTTCGGCCTTACATATGGGAATACTAACCGGGTTGTCTCCCAACCTAATTGCCGTCTCTGACGTGTTGACCGACAGGATCTGATAGTATGTTATATGTGTGTGAAATTTAGTGGAACTCTGTTAACTCACTAAGCTTTGTTAGCTTACTCTGTCATGACAACTCCTTTTCAGGAAAAGCTGATAAAGGCAAGATCATAACAGGTAGTTCATCCCAGGCTAAGTGAATCTGGATTTTGATGAATAGCAGACCTTGGACTTTTGATGATGCCTATTTTGTAAAGACGATGCGGTCTCGGGTAGCTTGTTCAGTCTTCCGCACTCTGATTGAAGATTTAGAAGCTAGTTAGACCACCATTTGATCTTTAAATTATTGTTGTAATTAAGGACTTGCTGACCAAGGGTAAAGCAGTAATGCAGACTGACGAAGCAAACCAGCGCGAAATGGAATTTAAGCGCCGTGAGGAAGAACTTAGGTTGCGAGAACTTAAGTTACAGGAATTAGAACTGAAGCATAGGGAAGAAATGTTAGCAAAGCCAAAGAAAGACAGGAAGAGGAAGCATAGACATGTGTCCTCTGATGAAAGTGAGACTGACTCTTCTGACCATCACGTTAAGGTAGGACGTGAGTGTACGTTTGTTGATTTCAAAAAGTGTGGAGCTCGTGCGTTTGCGGGGTCATCTGATCCTGTTAAGGCTATGGACTGGGTCGCGAATGTGGAGAAAGCGTTCAAACTCTCCAAGTGTAATGAGGAAGACAAGGTGACGTTTGCAACAGGAATGTTGGAAGATGGAGCTGGCCGTTGGTGGAAGTCGATTACGAATCCCATGTCTGAAGCAATGGAGAAATCCATTACTTGGGAACAATTTAAGATTCATTTGAAGGAGAAATACTGCCCCCAGGATGTCAAGCGCCAGATGGAGAAAACCCTGCTATCTTTTCAGCAAGGTACAAGATCCGTGACGGACTATGAGCTGGAATTTACCAGGCTCTCACTATTATCTGATCACCCCGTTGATACTGACGAAAGAAGAAGGGATTTGTTTGTGGATGGTCTGGATCGAGAAATCCGGAAGTTTGTGAAGTCCGGCAGACCGAAAAGTTATATTGAGGCAGTGGAAATTGCTAGGGTAGGTGAGCTTGAAATCTATCCTGAGCGCACATGTCCTTTCATTGCCAAATCTAATAAGAAGGAGAAATCTGAGAAAGCTGAAAGGAAGTATGAAAGTTCGAAGAAGGGAGATAAGCAGTCTTCCAAGAAAGCTAAGTCGTATGCTGTGTCCTCGACGCCAAAACCTGCTTGTCCTCGCTGCAAGCAAATTCACGAAGGGAAATGCGATCCTGCGTTCGTTAAGTGTTACTGCTGTAAACAGAATGGTCACGACAGGTCAGAATGTCCTAGACGCGATGAGGCTTGTCGAAATTGCGTTACGTTGGGGCATCATGCTAAAGATTGTACTCGGCCTCGATATGTTCCTCCGCCCACATCTTCACCTCAGCAATCAGTTAAGGGTTCCTCTGCTCCGAGGAATCAACCGAGATCCTTCCAGATGACAGCCGAAGAGGCAAAAGAGACTGCTGACGTCGTCTCGGGTACATTTCTTGTTAATGATATGCCTGCCTTAATCTTATTTGACTCTGGCTCTAATCTGTCGTATGTGTCTGAAAAGTTTGCTAAACAGTTTAATTTTGCCCCTGTAATGTTACCTGCACCCTTAGACATAGAAACTGCTAGCTCGAATTATGTGACTGTGAATAGAGTCTTTCGTTCCTGTAAGCTAGTGATTGATGACCTCTCCTCGGACGTTGACCTGATACCGATGTGGATTAGGGAGTTCGATGTTATTATAGGAATGGACTGGCTAATGACGAATAATGCTGAAATCCTTTGTGCTAAAAGGATAATTAGAATTAGAACCCCCGAAGGAAGTGAACGTTATGTTTATGGCGATCGAAAGACTCGAGATTTAGGTCTCATCTCTGTACTGAAAGCCCGAAAGTGCCTAACCAAAGGTTGTGCCGCCTATTTAGCATATGCCTTAGATGATAGGGAAGTTAAAAAGACCGTGTCCGATGTTCCTGTAGTTCGAGATTTCCTTGACGTGTTCCCGGATGACATCTCTGGTTTGCCACCTGATCGTCAAATCGAATTCCATATTGACCTTGTACCGGGTGCTGCTCCTATCGCGAAAGCCCCTTACCGTCTCGCTCCGAATGAAATGAAGGAAATGATGAGTCAGTTGCAGGAATTACTGGAAAAAGGGTTTATTCGTCCGAGTACTTCTCCTTGGGGTGCTCCGGTTCTTTTCGTTAAGAAGAAAGACGGTACCTTTCGCATGTGTATAGATTATCGGGAGCTGAATAAAGTAACAATCAAGAACCGATACCCTCTGCCAAGAATTGACGACTTGTTTGATCAACTGCAAGGGGCTAGCTACTTCTCAAAGATCGATCTCCGATCTGGTTACCATCAACTCAAAGTATTTGAGTCTGACGTACCGAAGACTGCATTTCGTACTCGTTACGGTCATTTTGAGTTTCTAGTAATGCCGTTTGGCCTCACAAATGCCCCGGCAGCATTTATGGACCTCATGAATAGGGTATGTAGACCAATGTTGGATAAATCAGTGATAGTCTTCATTGATGACATCTTGATTTACTCCAAATCTGAATCTGATCATGCGATGCATTTGCGAGAATTGCTAGAATTGTTACGAAAGGAACGACTCTATGCAAAATTCTCCAAATGTGAATTTTGGTTACGCCAAGTGCAGTTTTTAGGACATATTGTCTCCGGTGAGGGAATAGCCGTAGATCCGTCAAAGGTTGAGGCGGTTCAGAAGTGGGAAGCGCCGAAAAATGTATCTGAAGTTCGGAGTTTCTTGGGTCTTGCGGGTTATTACAGAAGATTTATCCGTGATTTCTCCAAGATTGCAGTGCCTTTAACCAGCCTGACGAAGAAAGAAGTCAAGTTTGAATGGAATGAACCTCAAGATCGAGCCTTTGAGACTCTGAAATGTAAGCTAGTAGAAGCGCCGATTTTGGCCTTACCTGAGGGTAATGATGATTTTGTAGTCTATAGTGATGCATCTAAGATGGGATTAGGCTGTGTATTGATGCAAAGGGATAAAGTAATTGCCTACGCATCAAGGCAGCTAAAGGCGCATGAAAAGAATTACCCAACGCATGACTTGGAGCTTGCAGCCGTGACTTTCGCACTGAAGATTTGGCGGCATTATCTGTATGGGACTAGATGCAAGTTATATACCGATCACAAAAGTCTGAAGTATATATTTGACCAGAAAGAGCTGAATATGCGACAAAGGCGATCTATGGAATTGATTAAAGACTATGACTGTGAAATCCTTTACCATCCAGGTAAAGCAAACATTGTAGCAGATGCCCTAAGCCGCAAAACCGGACAAGACCATTATTCCCGATGTTATGCCTTGACTCCTGTTGTATTGGAGTCTGCTTTGTCTGAATCGATTATTGCCGCTCAAACCGAAGCCATTCGGGATGAGAACTTGAAATCTGAACGCATGATTACTTATGTGACCCAGCTGACTCTTGATAATCGTGGTCTTAGACGGTTTTTGGATAGAATATGGGTTCCCAGATTAGGAGGTATTCGGGATCGAATTCTGTCGGAAGCTCATATGTCGAAATTCTCGATACACCCTGGTTCTACCAAAATGTATCAAGATTTAAGGACGGAATATTGGTGGCCTGGAATGAAGAAGGACGTGGGGCGATATGTAGAAAATTGTATGACTTGCTTACAAGTCAAATCTGAACATCAGAAGCCGTATGGGGAACTACAACCATTGCCAATTCCGGAATGGAAGTGGGACCACATAACCATGGACTTTGTGACGAAGCTGCCAAGGACAAAGCGGAATCATGACTCTATATGGGTAATAGTGGATCGACTTACTAAGTCAGCCCATTTCCTACCCATACGTGAAGATGAACGCCTCGAAAAGTTAGCTGAATTGTACGTAAAAGAAATTGTGACTAGACATGGTGTGCCATTGTCTATAGTATCTGACCGTGACAGCAGATTTACTTCACGTTTTTGGAAGGCTTTTCAGACTGGACTAGGAACTGAACTCAAGATGAGCACCGCTTATCATCCAGAAACTGACGGGCAAAGTGAGAGGACAATTTTGACCCTAGAAGATATGTTACGTGCCTGTGTAATTGATCTCGGTGGAAGTTGGGATACTCACCTGCCGTTTGTGGAGTTTGCATATAACAATAGTTATCACTCGACTATTGGTATGCCTCCATATCAGCTTTTGTACGGACGTCGATGCAGAACTCCAACCTGTTGGAGGGAAACAGGTGAACGCCCGATCTCTGGACCAGCAATTCTGCAAGAAGCCCATGATCAGCTACAATTGATTCGGCAGCGGATACAGACTTCTCAAGACAGACAAAAGAAGTATCATGATAGAAGACGTAAGCCGATTGCGTTTGAAGTTGGAGATAAAGTGTTGCTGAAAGTTTCGCCAAGAAAAGGAATAGTAAGATTCGGCAAACGGGGGAAGTTGAGCCCTCGATTTGTGGGTCCTTTTGAAATTCTCGAACGTATAGGGTTGCAAGCCTACAGACTAAAGCTGCCTGCCGAAATGATTGGGATTCATGATGTATTCCATGTGAGTAATCTTCGAAAGTGTTTGCCTGACGCTGAAGCCGTGATTCCTTGGAAAGACGTGCAATTAGATGAGCAGTTGCGGTACGAAGAAGAGCCCGAGCGTATTATCGACCATAAAGTTTCGAAATTGCGTAGCAAGGAAATCCCAATGGTGTTAGTTCAATGGAAATATCATAAGGGATCTGCGCAAACTTGGGAACGAGAAGACGAGATTAGGCAGAAGTATCCGAGGTTATTTCTGTCTTAGTCAAATTCCGAGGACGGAATTAATTTAACGGGGGAAGATTGTAACGGCCCGAAATTTAATAAGTATATATTTCAGCATCAGTCTTTGGATAATAAAGCAAATTTTATCCAATTATTAGTAAATAGCTGATAATGTGAATCTGAAATAACTAATTATATTAAGTTATAATTAAAATTCAGCTAAATGACAATTTAATGACTGAAAATAGCGAAACTGACTAAAATGAGTTAAAATTTACTAAAAGACAATTGTTGCAGATTTAGAACTCCTTTGCTAATAATTTGCATCTGAAATGCAAATCGGTTTGTCGGGAAATAAAAGTTGGACAATTCCGGAAAAATTCAGTAGAATATCTGATTTTCCCTATTTCCCTATAAATAGGAGTTACACTCCTCACTTTTCAAAGTTTGGAAAGTTGATTCTCCTTCTCTCTCTACACTCTCCTCCTTCTCTCTAGCTTTTCTTCAAATCGAACCGTCGGATTCTCGTGTTACATACGCCATTGGATAGAGATCGTCGAGTTCTTCGCGAATCTACCATTTCGTGTTTGATTTCGTCCGAATTTGAGGTAAGATCGACCGTTTTTCTGACTTTTGGCTCGGTTTTGAAGAGCATTTTCGAATCTGTTCATTTTTCCTTCATTTGAAGCTGATTTGCCCTCGTTTAGGACCTGTTCTTGCTTGGAAATCATCCATAAACGAAGACTATAGCTTGGACGAAGGTTAGCAACTATTTTTCCCTTCATTTTTGTTCAAGATTTGTAGTTAAAATCTGGAAATCCGATGAACAAGATGAACAGATTCGAGAGCTTCATCTAGACTCGAATTATATGCATGTCTCGAATCTAAAACACCTAGAATCGAGGGTGAGTATGTTCGAATCTAATAGCTTCGAGTCTAAGCCTGATTTCGAATCTATTATCCTGTTCGAATCTATTAAGCCGTTCGAATCTATTAGCCTATTCGAATCTATCCCTAGAATTTAAAGGCTTCGAATCTAACTCCCTTTGACTTGAAATGGTTGTTTCGAATCTGATTGACTAGACTCGAATGAAGCTAGTTTCGAATCTATATGTTCGAATCTAACATCCTAGATTCGAATATGTATGAGTTCGAGTCTATGTTTCCATATTTGAATCTGGTTTAATTCCAAGTCAAAATATCAATTCCTAAATCAGATTAAGTGATTAAACAACCTATTGTATTAAAGGTATCATTTAATATTGAATGAACTCTTAGAAAATGAATGTCATGTTTCACCTAGTTAGTAATATGATTGGCCTCATTGCAAGGCCCCACATATGTGTAATTAGGTATCATATTGATCTGTTAAGAATAAGACTCACTTTGGGACGATAAGTACTACCTCAGACTCGGCAGCCAAAAATTGATAATAACCGGAACATGTAACTAGGGTTATTTAGATTATAACTCAGACTTGACATTAATATACCAGACTTGAAACTGAAATGCAGGGACCCATCGTTCTGACAGAGTAAACTGAACCGCTTAACTTGTTAAGCATTATCTGACAACGGACCACTGTGAGTGACAGATTTCATTAATTACTTACATATATTTCGATACTTATTGGTGAATGTACTGACTGTATGGGAACTACTGATTGATTGCTGCATGTTTCTTTAATACTATATTGTATTATAGAAACGTATGTTGCCATTACTGAACTAGACATTTGAAATGCCTTGATTGCATGTTCACTTTTACATTTTATGTAAATACGCATCATGCTTACTGCTTACTTGACTGTTTATATACTTGCCGTTGCATATTGCATCATCCGACCGGACCGAATGTGAGATCTCCATTCACAGGAGGGAATTCTGCAGATTCCTTTCCTATCTGACTTGTTTCCATACACTTCCCGTAGGGCTTCGGCCTTACATATGGGAATACTAACCGGGTTGTCTCCCAACCTAATTGCCGTCTCTGACGTGTTGACCGACAGGATCTGATAGTATGTTATATGTGTGTGGTATTTAGTGGAACTCTGTTAACTCACTAAGCTTTGTTAGCTTACTCTGTCATGACAACTCCTTTTCAGGAAAAGCTGATAAAGGCAAGATCATAACAGGTAGTTCATCCCAGGCTAAGTGAATCTGGATTTTGATGAATAGCAGACCTTGGACTTTTGATGATGCCTATTTTGTAAAGACGATGCGGTCTCGGGTAGCTTGTTCAGTCTTCCGCACTCTGATTGAAGATTTAGAAGCTAGTTAGACCACCATTTGATCTTTAAATTATTGTTGTAATTAAGTATTTTTGCTGATGGGCCTGTGGTATCAAACAATTAATATTATTATGAAATGAAATATTTTGTCGTGTACTGTTTGTGGAAAATTGGATGTTACAGGAACGTATGATAGACACTGCTGAAACTGGACAACTGCTGGTGCATGTTCCTTGATTACTTGCATTGCTCAGGACCGCTGTGAGTGACAGATTGCATTACTTACTTGCATATGTTTCGGTACTTATTGGTGATTATTACTGACATGTATGGAAACATCTGATGCTGCCTGTTTTTTGATTACTTAATTGTATGTTAGGAACGTATGATAGACACTGCTGAAACTGGACAACTGCTGTCGTATGTTCCTTGATTACTTGCATTGCTCACGACCGCTGTGAGTGACCGATTGCATTACTTACTTGCATATGTTTCGGTATTTATTGGTGATTGTCACTGACTTGTATGGAAACATGGGCTGCTGCGTGTTCCTCGATTACTTAATTGTATGTTAGGAACGAATGATAGACACTGCTGAAACTGAACAACTACTGATGCATGTTCCTTGATTACTTGCATTGCTCAGGACTGCTGTGAGTGACATATTGCATTACTTACTTGCATATGTTTCGGCACTTATTGGTGATTATTATTGACTTTGTATGGAAACATCTGCTGCTGCTTGTTTCTTGATTACTTAACTGTATGTTAGGAACGTATGATAGACACTGCTGAAACTGGACAACTGCTGCTGCATATTCCTTGATTACTTGCATTGCTCACGACCGCTGTGAGTGACCGATTGCATTACTTACTTGCATATGTTTCGGTACTTATTGGTGATTGTTACTGACTTGTATGGAAACATCTGCTGCTCATTGTTCCTTGACTACTTAATTGTATATTAGGAATGTATGATAGACACTGCTGAAACTGGACAACTGGTGCAGCATGTTCCTTGATTACTTGCATTGCTCAGGACCGCTATGAGTGACAGATTGCATTACTTACTTGCATATGTTTCGGTACATATTCGTGATTGTTACTGACTTGTATGGAAACATGTGCTGCATCGTGTTCCTTGATTACTTAATTGTATGTTAGGAACAAATGATAGACACTGCTGAAACTGGACAACTACTGATGCATGTTCCTTGATTACTTGCATTGCTCAGAACTCCTGTGAGTGACATATTGCATTACTTACTTGCATATGTTTCGGTACTTATCGGTGATTATTATTGACTTCTATAGAAACATCTGCTACTGCTTGTTTCTTGATTACTTAATTGTATGTTAGGAACGTATGATAGACACTGCTGAAACTGGACAACTGCTGCAGCATATTCTTTGATTACTTGCATTGCTCAGGACCGCTGTGAGTGACCGATTGCATTACTTACTTGCATATGTTTCGGTACTTATTGGTGATTGTTACTGACTTGTATGGAAACATCTGCTGCTCATTGTTCCTTGACTACTTAATTGTATGTTAGGAACGTATGATAGACACTGCTGAAACTGGACAACTGCTGCAGCATGTTCCTTGATTACTTGCATTGCTCAGGACCGCTATGAGTGACAGATTGCATTACTTACTTGCATTTGTTTCGGTACTTATTGGTGATTGTTACTGATTACTTAATTGTATGTTATGAACGTATGATAGACACTGCTGAATTACTTGCATTGCTCAGGTTCGCTATGAGTGACAGATTGCATTACTTATTTGCATATGTTTCGGTACTTGTTGGTGATTGTTACTGACTAGTATGGAAACATCTGCTGCTCATTGTTCCTTGACTACTTTATTGTATATTAGGAAGGTATGATAGACACTGCTGAAACTGGACAACTGCTGCAGCATGTTCTTTGATTACTTGCATTGCTCAGGACCGCTATGAGTGACAGATTGCATTACTTACTTGCATATGTTTCGGTACATATTGGTTATTGTTACTGACTTGTATGGAAACAAGTGCTGCTGCGTGTTCCTTGATTACTTAATTGTATGTTAGGAACGAATGATAGACACTGCTGAAACTGGACAACTACTGATGCATGTTCCTTGATTACTTGCATTGCTCAGGACTCCTGTGAGTGACATATTGCATTACTTACTTGCATATGTTTCGGTACTTATCGGTGATTATTATTGACTTGTATGGAAACATCTGCTGCTGCATGTTTCTTGATTACTTAATTGTATGTTAGGAACGTATGATAGACACTGCTGAAACTGGACAACTGCTGCTGCATGTTCCTTGATTACTTGCATTGCTCACGACCGCTGTGAGCGACCGATTGCATTACTTACTTGCATACGTTTCGGTACATATTGGTGATTGTTACTGACTTGTATGGAAACATCTGCTGCTGCGTGTTCCTTGATTACTTAAAGGTACGTTAGGAACGTATGATAGACACTGCTGAAACTGGACAACTACTGATGCATGTTCCTTGATTACTTGCATTGCTCAGTACCGCTGTGAGTGAGAGATTGCATTACTTACTTGCATATGTTTCAGTACTTATTGGTGATTATTACTGACTTGTATGGAAACATCTGCTGCAGCCTGTTTCTTGATTACTTAATTGTATGTTAGGAACGTATGATAGACAATGCTGAAACTGGACAACTGCTGCCGCATGTTCCTTGATTACTTGCATTGCTCACGACCGCTGTGAGTGACCGATTGCATTACTTACTTGCATATGTTTCGGTACTTATTGGTGATTGTCACTGACTTGTATGGAAACATATGCTGCTCCTTGACTACTTAATTGTATGTTAGGAACGTATGATAGACACTACTGAAACTGGACAACTGCTGCATCATGTTCCATGATTACTTGCATTGCTCAGGACCGCTATGAGTGACAGATTGTAGTACTTACTTGCATATGTTTCGGTACATATTGGTTATTGTTACTGACTTGTATGGAAACATGTGCTGCTGCGTGTTCCTTGATTACTTAATTGTATGTTAGGAACGAATGATAGACACTGCTGAAACTGGACAACTACTAATGCATGTTCCTTGATTACTTGCATTGCTCAGGACTGCTGTGAGTGACATATTGCATTACTTACTTGCATATGTTTCGGTACTTATTGATGATTATTATTGACTTGTATGGAAACATCTGCTGCTGCTTGTTTCTTGATTACTTAATTGCATGTTAGGAACGTATGATAGACACTGCTGAAACTGGACAGCTGCTGCATCATATTCCTTGATTACTTGCATTGCTCACCACCGCTGTGAGTGACCGATTGCATTACTTACTTGCATATGTTTCGGTACTTGTTGGTGATTGTTACTGTCTTTTATGGAGACATCTGCTGCTCATTGTTCCTTGACTACTTAATTGTATGTTAGGAACGTATGATAGACACTGCTGATGTAACAGCCCGTAATTTATTAAATTACAAATTACAGCAACAGACTTTGGATAATAAGCAATTTTATCCAAATGTTAGTAATTAACTGAAAACATGAATCTTAAATAGTTAAATTAAGTTATAGTTAATTATGAAAAGTTGCCCAAAATTAGCTGAAATAAAATTAAAAATTTGAAATTCAGCTAAATGTCAAATTAAAGACTGAAAATGTCGAAACTGACTAAAATGAGTTAAAGTTGACTAAAAGACAATTGTAGCAGATCTAGAACTTCTTTGCTAATATTTGTATCTGAAATGCAAATCGGAGTATTGGGAATAAAAGTTGGACAATTCCGGAAAATTCAGTAGAATATCTGATTTTCCCTATTTCCCTATAAATAAGAGCTCCACTCCTCACTTTTCAAGTTTGGAAAGTTGATTCTCTTTCTCTCTCTACACTCTCCTCCTTCTCTCTAGCTTTTCTTCAAATCGAACCGTCGGATTTTCGTGTTTCATACGCCATTGGATAGAGATCGTCGAGTTCTTCGCGAATCTGCCATTTCTTGTTTGATTTCGTCCGAATTTGAGATAAGATCGACCGTTTTTCTGACTTTTGGCTCGGTTTTGAAAAGCATTTTCGAATCTGTTCATTTTTCCTTCATTTGAAGCTGATTTGCCCTCGTTTAGGACCTGTTCTTGCTTGGAAATCATCCATAGACGAAGGATATTGCTTGGACGAAGGTTAGTAACTATTTCTCCCTCATTTTTGTTCAAGTTTCGTAGTTAAAATCTGGAAAACGATGAACAAGATGATCAGATTCGAGAGGTTCATCCCTAGACTCGAAAAGTATAGGTTCAAAATCTATGAATTCGAATCTGTTCCTCCTCCCTAGACTCGAGAGTTGCTTCGAATCTAAGTCCCTTGTTCGAATCTAGTATGTGCTTGCCTTAGAATCTATTAGCCATTCGATTCTATTCAGCCTATTCGAATCTATTTAGCCATTCGAATCTAAGTCCCTTGTTCGAATCTAGTATGTGCTTGCCTTAGAATCTATTTGCTTCGAATCTAATTCATAGAATCGAATTAGTTGCTTCGAATCTGTTTAGGCTTCGAGTCTATGCATTAGTCCGAACCTATTCTCCTTGTGTGTGTTGTGTCTCGAATCTATTAGATTCGAAGGCCTATTTCGAATCTGACCACCTATAAATGAGCTTATCTAGTTCGAATCTGTCTAGCCATGTATGCCTTCGAATCTGTCTAGCCATGTATACATTCGAATCTGAGTTTATTTTTGACCAAAGTTAAATTCCTAAAAACAGATTAAGTGATCAATCAACCTATTGTAAATAAAAGTATAATATGATTATGATAAAACTCACAAGTTTAAGTTGCATATCTATTTTAAGCACAAACAAATTAACTGACTCTGTATGAATCTTTAGAATGTATATGGCATGTTGCACTTTGCTAGAAATACGATTGGCTTTGTTTCAAAGCCACACATCTGTAATTAGATGGATCGTATTAATCTGTTAAGAATAGACTCACCTTGGGACGATAGGAACTACCTCAGACTCGATAACCAGTAATGACATTAACCTGAATATATATATAACTAGGGTTATGCAGATTATGATACAGACTTGACATTAATATGCCAGACTTGAAACTGAACTGCAGGAGACCGTCGATTTGACAGAGTAAACTGAACCGCTTAATTCGTTAAGCATTATCTGACTACGGACCACTGTGAGTGACAGATTTCATTAATTACATGCATATGTTTCGATACTTATTGGTGAATGTCATAGACTGTATGGAAACTTCCGTTTGTTGCTGTATGTTTTCTTTTATACTTATTTGTATCATAGAAGCGTACAATTGACATTACTGAAGCTAGACACTTGAATTGCCTTGATTGCATGTTCACTTTTACATTTCATGTAAATACGTATCATGCTTACTGCTTACTTGACTGTTTATATACTTGCCGTTGCATACTGCATCATCCGATAGGACCGAATGCGAGATCTCCATTCACAGGAGGGAATTCTGCAGATTCCTTTCCTATATGACTTGTTTCCATACACTTCCCGTAGGGCTTCGGCTTTACATAGGGGAAAACAAACTGGGTTGTCTCCCAACCTTTTGCCGTCTCTGACGTGTTGACTTGCCGGCAGGAACTGATAGTATGTTATATATGTGTGGTAGCTAATGGAACTCTGTTAACTCACTAAGCTATGTTAGCTTACTCTGTCATGACAACTCTTTTACAGGAAAAGCTGATAAAGGCAAGACCATAGCAGGTAGTTCGTCCCAGGCTAAGTGATTCTGGACATTTGATGAATAGCAGACTTTTGGACTTTTGCTGACGCCTATCTTGATAAGATGATGCGGTCTCGGGTAGCTTGTTCAGTCTTCCGCACTCTGATTGAAGATTTAGAAGCTAGTTTAGACCACCATTTGATCTTTAATTATTGTTGTAATTAAGTATTCAGGCTGATGGACCTGTGGTATCAAACAATTAATATTATTTATAAAATGAAATATTATGGTGTGTACTGTTTGTGGAAAATTGGATGTTACAGCTGAAATTGTACAACTACTGCCGCATGTTCCTTGATTACTTGCATTGCTCACGACCGCTGTGAGTGACTGATTGCATTACTTACTTGCATATGTTTCGGTACTTATTGGTGATTGTCACTGACTTGTATGGAAACATCTGCTGCTCCTTGACTACTTAATTGTATGTTAGGAACGTATGATAGACACTGCTGAAACTGGACAACTGCTACATATTCCTTGATTACTTGCATTGCTCAGGACCGGTATGAGTGACAGATTGCATTACTTACTTGCATATGTTTCGGTACTTGTTGGTGATTGTTACTGACTTGTATGGGAACATCTGCTGCTCATTGTTCCTTGACTACTTAATTGTATATTAGGAATGTATGATAAACACTGCTGAAACTGGAAAACTGCTGCAGCATGTTCCTTGATTACTTGCATTGCTCAGGAACGCTATGAGTGACAGATTGCATTACTTACTTGCATATGTTTCGGTACATATTGGTGATTGTTACTGACTTGTATGGAAACATGTGCTGCTGCGTGTTCCTTGATTACTTAATTGTATGTTAGGAACGAATGGTAGACACTGCTGAAACTGGACAACTACTGATGCATGTTCCTTGATTACTTGCATTGCTCAGGACTCCTGTGAGTGACATATTGCATTACTTACTTGCATATGTTTCGGTACTTATCGGTGATTATTATTGACTTGTATGGAAACATCTGCTGCTGCATGTTTCTTGATTACTTAATTGTATGTTAGGAACGTATGATAGACACTGCTGAAACTGGACAACTGCTGCTGCATATTCCTTGATTACTTGCATTGCTCACGACCGCTGTGAGCGACCGATTGCATTACTTACTTGCATACGTTTCGGTACATATTGGTGATTGTTACTGACTTGTATGGAAACATCTGCTGTTGCGTGTTCCTTGATTACTTAAAGGTATGTTAGGAACGTATGATAGACACTGCTGAAACTGGACAACTACTGATGCATGTTCCTTGATTACTTGCATTGCTCAGTACCGCTGTGAGTGAGAGATTGCGTTACTTACTTGCATATGTTTCAGTACTTGTTGGTGATTATTACTGACTTGTATGGAAACATCTGCTGCAGCCTGTTTCTTGATTACTTAATTGTATGTTAGGAACGTATGATAGACACTGCTGAAACTGGACAACTGCTGCTGCATGTTCCTTGATTACTTGCATTGCTCACGACCGCTGTGAGTGACCGATTGCATTACTTACTTGCATATGTTTCGGTACTTATTGGTGATTGTCACTGACTTGTATGGAAACATCTGCTGCTCCTTGACTACTTAATTGTATGTTAGGAACGTATGATAGACACTACTGAAACTGGACAACTGCTGCATCATGTTCCTTGATTACTTGCATTGCTCAGGACCGCTATGAGTGACAGATTGTATTACTTACTTGCATATGTTTCGGTACATATTGGTGATTGTTACTGACTTGTATGGAAACATGTGCTGCTGCGTGTTCCTTGATTACTTAATTGTATGTTAGGAACGAATGATAGACACTGCTGAAACTGGACAACTACTGACGCATGTTCCTTGATTACTTGCATTGCTCAGGATTGCTGTGAGTGACATATTGCATTACTTACTTGCATATGTTTCGGTACTTATTGGTGATTATTATTGACTTGTATGGAAACAACTGCTGCTGCTTGTTTCTTGATTACTTAATTGTATGTTAGGAACGTATGATAGACACTGCTGAAACTGGACAGCTGCTGCATCATATTCCTTGATTACTTGCATTGCTCACGACCGCTGTGAGTGACCGATTGCATTACTTACTCGCATATGTTTCGGTACTTATTGGTGATTGTTACAGTCTTGTATGGAAACATCTGCTGCTCATTGTTCCTTGACTGCTTAATTGTATGTTAGGAACGTATGATAGACACTGCTGAAATTGTACAACTACTGCCCATGTTCCTTGATTACTTGCATTGCTCACGACCGCTGTGAGTGACTGATTGCATTACTTACTTGCATATGTTTCGGTACTTATTGGTGATTGTCACTGGCTTGTATGGAAACATCTGCTGCTGCTTGACTACTTAATTGTATGTTAGGAACGTATGATAGACACTGCTGAAACTGGACAACTGCTGCAGCATGTCCCTTGATTACTTGCATTGCTCAGGACCGCAATGAGTGACAGATTGTGTAACAGCCCGTAATTTATTAAATATAAATTACAGCAGCAGACTTTGGATAATAAAGCAATTCTAATCCAAATATTAGTAAATAACTGAAAATGTGAATCTGTAATAGTTAATTATATTAAGTTATAATTAATTATGAAAAGTTGCCCAAAATTTGCTGAAATTAAGTTAATAATTAAAATTCAGCTAAATGACAAATTAAAGACTGAAAATGACGAAACGGACTAAAATGAATAAAAATATGACTAAAAGACAATTATAGCAAATCTAGAACTCCTTTGCTATTATTTGCATCTGAAATGCAAATCAGATTGATGGAAATAAAAGTTGGTCGATTCCGGAAATTCAGTAGAAAATCTGATTTTTCTCTATTTTCTATAAATAGAGCATCACCTCCTCATTTCTTAAGTTTGGAAAAGCTAGAATCCTCTCTCTCTTTCTCTACAATCTGACTTCTCTCTAGAATTTCTCCCAAACGATCCGTCGGATTCTCGTGATTTATACGCTATCGGTTAGAGATCGTCGAGCTCTACACGAATCTATCATTGCATGTTAGATTTCGTTCGGATTTAAGGTAAAATCGACCATTTTTCTGACTTTTATTTCGGTTTTTGTTGAGCAAATTCGAGTTTGCTCATATTCCCTTCCTTTGAAGCTGATTTGCTCCTGTTTGAAACCTGTTTTTGCTTGGAAATCATCTATAGTCGAAGGATATATCTTGGACGAAGGTTAGTATCTATTTTTCCCTCATTTATGTTCATGTTTAGTAGCTAAAACCTGGAAAATCGTTGAACATGTAGAACAGATTCGAAAATCCATGATTAGACTCGAAATAAGTTGAATTCGAATCTAACCCCCCCTAGACTCGAGATATGCTTCGAATGAAGATGTAATTCGAATCTAATGTTGTCCTCGAATCTAATGCTGCTTCGAATTTGTTGTGTGCCTTTCGAATCTAGGAGTATGTCCGAGTCTATGTATGTGTTTCGAGTCTAATTCCCTATTTCGAACCTATGCCTTTCGAATCTAGCTCAACTAGATTCGAATTTAAACTTGCTCGAATCTATTCCCTTTAATTCGAGTTTGATTATGTTCCTAGCCAAGGATTAATTCCTAAATCAGATTAAGTTATTTAAGCAACCTATTATAATTGAAAGTATCCTTTGATATTGATGAAACTCATAAGTTCATGATGCATAACCATTTTATGCACAAAAATTAACAGACTCTGAATGAACTCTTAGAAATCGTATGTCATGATTCACCTAGCTAGTAATATGATTGGCCTCGTTTCAAGGCCACATATATGTAATTAGGGATCGTATTAATCTGTTAAGAATAGACTCACCTTGGGACGATAGGAACTACCTCAGACTCGACAGATGACAATAACCTGAATATATAACTAGGGCTATATAGATTATGTCTCAGACTTGACATTAATATGCCAGACTTGAAACTGAACTGCAGGAACCCGCCGATTTGACAGAGTAAACTGAACAGCTTAATTCGTTAAGCATTATCTGACTACGGACTTCTGTGAGTGACAGATTTCATTAATTACTTGCATATATTTCGATACTTATTGGTGAATGTCATTGACTGTATGGAAACTTCCGATTGTTGCTGCATGTTTCTTTAATACTATATTGTACAATAGAAACGTACTATTGACATTACTGAAGCTAGACACTTGAATTGCCTTGATTGCATGTTCACTTTTACATTTTATGTAAATACTTATCATGCTTACTGCTTACTTGACTGTTGATATACTTGCCGCTGCATACTGCATTATCCGACAGGACCGAATGTGAGATCTCCATTCACAGGAGGGAATTCTGCAGATTCCTTTCCTATTTGACTTGTTTCCATACACTTCCCGTAGGGCTTCGGCCTTACACATGGGAATACTGACTGGGTTGTCTCCCAACCTTTTTGCGTCTCTGACGTGTTGACTTGCCGGCAGGAGCTGATAGTATGTTATATATGTGTGGTAACTAATGGAACTCTGTTAACTCACTAAGCATTGTTAGCTTACTCTGTCATGACAACTCTTTTTCAGGAAAAGCTGATAAGGGCAAGACCATAGCAGGTAGTCCGTCCCAGGCTAAGTGAATCTGGACATTGATGAATAGCAGACTTTTGGACTTTTGCTGACGCCTATTTTTGAAAAGATGATGTGGTCTCGGGTAGCTTGTTAAGTCTTCCGCACTCAGATTGAAGATTTAGAAGCTAGTTTAGACCACCATTTGATCTTTATATATTTTTGTAATTAAGTATTCAGGCAGATGGACCTGTGGTATCAAACATTTAGTAATATTTATTATTGAATCAAATGAAATATTATGACGTGTACTGTTTGTGGTAACTTGGATGTTACAAAGTTGGTATCAGAGCAGCAGTTTAATCATCGGATTGGCCACCCGATACTTAAACTACTGGTATGGTATGGACTATGTGACTCTGAATTCCCGAACAAGTCACCGAGGCCTAGGGTAACTTAATTAGTAAAGGACTACCCACACAACTTGACCTAAGATAGGCAAATGATGACTGATAGGATGGGGGAGGGATTGACTGCTTGATACTGACTTGACTTTGTGCCAGCCTGACTGACTGCCTTCATATCCATGAACTTAGGTTTGATTATCTGACGTAGGAATTTATGACTCGAATCGTGCTTATTTGAATCAGGAAATAATAGTTATTTCCTTTATATTTTCAGCCAATGGCTGATAAGAATCCAAATGTTGCTGGTACCTCGACTGTTGGTAAAGCTGCTGATACTGCAGCTGATCAACACAAAGAATCTG
This sequence comes from Centrapalus pauciflorus, assembly GCA_020465985.1. Classification (NCBI taxonomy): domain Eukaryota; kingdom Viridiplantae; phylum Streptophyta; class Magnoliopsida; order Asterales; family Asteraceae; genus Centrapalus; species Centrapalus pauciflorus. Next base: position 5,773 of record JAANYP010003482.1, on the reverse strand, counting down.
TTCATGTAGAGGACTTAGGCACTGACCCTGAAAATACTGCTAATGACTCAAGCAGTACTGCTACGCCTGTGCCTCCCCAGCAGGCTCAATTGATTGACCTCGTTCATAAGTTGAATGAGGATAACCGTAGGCAGATGCAGTTTATGATGGATAGGAATCGATTACAGACTGATATGGCAGTTGAAGACCGATTTAAGGAGATTAAGGACTTGCTGACCAAGGGTAAAGCAGTGATGCAGACTGACGAAGTAAACCAGCGTGAAATTGAATTTAAGCGCCGGGAAGAAGAACTTAGGTTGCGAGAACTTAAGTTACAGGAGTTAGAACTGAAGTATAAGGAAGAGATGTTAGCGAAGCCCAAGAAAGACCGAAAGAGGAAACATAGGCATGTGTCATCTGATGAAAGTGAGACTGACTCTTCCGACCATCACGTTAAGGTGGGACGAGAGTGTACGTTTGTTGATTTCAAGAAGTGTGGAGCTCGTACGTATGCGGGGTCATCGGATCCGGTTAAAGCCATGGATTGGGTTTCAAATGTGGAGAAAGCGTTTAAACTCTCCAAGTGTGGTGAAAAAGACAAGGTCACATTTGCGACGGGAATGTTGGAAGATGGAGCTGGCCGTTGGTGGAAGTCTATTACAAATCCCATGTCTGAAGCAATGGAGAAATCCATTACTTGGGATCAATTCAAGATTCATCTGAAGGAGAAATACTGCCCCCAGGATGTAAAGCGCCAGATGGAGAAAACCCTGCTATCTTTTCAGCAAGGTACAAGATCCGTGACGGACTATGAGCTGGAATTTACCAGGCTCTCGCTATTATCTGATCACCCTGTTGATACCGACGAAAGGAGAAGGGATTTGTTTGTGGATGGCCTGGATCGAGAAATTCGGAAGTTTGTGAAATCTGGTAGGCCGGGAAGTTATATTGAAGCAGTTGAAATTGCTAGGGTAGGTGAGCTTGAAATCTATCCTGAGCGAGCGTGCCCTTTTATTGCTAAATCTAGTAAGAGGGAAAAATCTGAGAGAGCTGAAAGGAAGAATGAAAGTTCGAAGAAGGGAGATAAGCAGTCTTCCAAGAAAGCTAAGTCATATGCTGTGACCTCGGCGCCAAAGCCTGCTTGTCCTCGCTGCAAGCAAATTCATGAAGGAAAGTGCGATCCTGCGTTCGTTAAGTGCTACTGCTGCAGACAGAATGGTCATGATAGGTCAGAATGTCCCAGGCGCAGTGAGGCTTGTCGAAACTGCATTACGTTGGGGCACCATGCTAAAGACTGTACCCGACCTCGATTTGTTCCTCCACCTGCATCTTCACCTCAGCAATCAGTCAAAGGTTCTTCTGCCCCGAGGAATCAGCCAAGATCTTTCCAGATGACAGCCGAAGAGGCAAAGGAGACTGCTGATGTCGTCATGGGTACATTTCTTGTTAACTCTATGCCTGCCTTAATCTTATTTGACTCTGGCTCTAATCTGTCGTATGTGTCTGAAAAGTTTGCTAAACAGTTTGATTTTGCCCCTGTGATGTTACCTGCACCCTTAGACATAGAAACTGCTAGCTCGAATTTTGTGACTGTGAATAGAGTCTTTCGTTCCTGTAAGCTAGTGATTGATGACCTCTCCTCGGACGTTGACCTGATACCGATGTGGATTAGAGAATTCGATGTTATTATAGGAATGGACTGGCTTATGACGAATAATGCTGAAATCCTTTTTCCTAAAAGGATAATTAGAATTAGAACCCCCGAAGGAAGTGAACGTTATGTTTATGGCGATAGAAAGACTCGAAATTTAGGTCTCATCTCTGTAATGAAAGCCCGAAAGTGCCTAACCAAAGGTTGTTCCGCCTATTTAGCCTATGCCATAGATGCTAAAGAAGTTAAAAAGACCGTATCTGAAGTACCTGTAGTCCAAGAATTCCCTGATGTATTCCCGGATGACATCTCTGGTTTGCCACCAGACCGTCAAATCGAATTCCATATTGACCTGGTACCGGGTGCTGCTCCTATCGCGAAAGCTCCTTACCGGCTTGCTCCGAACGAAATGAAGGAAATGATGAGTCAGTTGCAGGAATTGTTGGAAAAAGGGTTTATTCGTCCGAGTACTTCTCCTTGGGGTGCTCCGGTTCTTTTCGTTAAGAAGAAGGATGGTACCTTTCGCATGTGTATCGACTATCGGGAGTTAAATAAGGTAACTATCAAGAACCGATACCCTCTGCCAAGAATTGACGACTTGTTTGATCAACTGCAAGGGGCTAGCTACTTCTCAAAGATCGATCTCCGATCTGGATATCATCAACTCAAAGTATTTGAGTCTGACGTACCGAAGACTGCATTTCGTACTCGATATGGCCATTTTGAATTCCTAGTAATGCCGTTCGGTCTCACAAATGCCCCGGCCGCATTTATGGACCTCATGAATAGGGTATGTAGACCAATGCTGGATAAATCAGTGATAGTCTTCATTGATGACATCTTGATTTACTCCAAGTCTGAATCTGATCATGCGATGCATTTGCGAGAATTGCTAGAATTGTTACGAAAGGAGCGACTCTATGCAAAATTCTCCAAATGTGAATTCTGGTTACGCCAGGTGCAATTTTTAGGACATATTGTCTCGGGTGAGGGAATAGCCGTAGATCCATCAAAGGTTGATGCGGTTCAGAAGTGGGAAGCGCCGAAAAACGTATCTGAAGTTCGGAGTTTCTTGGGTTTAGCGGGCTATTACCGAAGATTTATCCGTGATTTCTCCAAGATTGCGGTGCCTTTAACCAGTCTGACGAAGAAAGAAGTTAAGTTTGAATGGAATGAATCTCAAGATCGAGCCTTTGAGACTTTGAAGCGTAAGCTAATTGAAGCACCGGTTTTGGCCTTACCTGAGGGTAATGATGATTTTGTAGTCTATAGTGATGCTTCTAAGGTGGGATTAGGCTGTGTGTTGATGCAAAGGGATAAAGTAATTGCCTACGCATCAAGGCAGCTAAAGGCGCATGAGAAGAATTATCCGACGCATGATTTAGAACTTGCAGCCGTGACCTTTGCATTGAAGATTTGGCGGCATTATCTGTATGGGACTAGATGCAAGTTATATACAGATCACAAAAGTCTGAAGTATATATTTGACCAAAAAGAGCTGAATATGCGTCAAAGGCGATCTATGGAATTGATTAAAGACTATGACTGTGAGATCCTTTACCATCCAGGTAAAGCAAACATTGTAGCAGATGCCCTAAGCCGCAAAACCAGACAAGACCATTATACCCGATGTTATGCTTTGACTTCAGTTGTTTTGGAGTCTGCCTTGCCTGAGTCGATTATTGCCGCTCAAACCGAAGCCATTCGGGATGAGAACTTGAAATCTGAACGTATGGTTACATATGTTACCCAGCTGACCCTTGATAATCGTGGTCTTAGACGGTTCATGGATAGAATATGGGTTCCCAGACTAGGAGGTATTCGTGATCAAATTCTGTCGGAAGCTCATATGTCGAAATTTTCGATACACCCTGGTTCTACTAAAATGTATCAAGACTTGAGGACGGAATATTGGTGGCCTGGAATGAAGAAGGACGTAGGACGATATGTAGAAAATTGCATGACTTGTTTACAAGTCAAAGCGGAACATCAGAAGCCGTATGGGGAACTACAACCATTGCCAATCCAGGAATGGAAGTGGGACCACATAACCATGGACTTTGTGAGGAAGCTGCCCAGGACAAAGCGGAATCATGACTCTATATGGGTAATAGTGGATCGACTTACTAAGTCAGCTCATTTCCTACCCATACGTGAAGATGAACGCCTCGAAAAGTTAGCTGAATTGTACGTAAAGGAAATCGTGACTAGACATGGTGTGCCATTGTCTATAGTATCTGACCGTGACAGCAGATTTACTTCACGTTTTTGGAAGGCTTTTCAGAATGGACTAGGTACTGAACTTAAGATGAGCACCACTTATCATCCTGAAACTGACGGGCAAAGTGAGAGGACAATTTTGACCTTAGAAGATATGTTACGCGCCTGTGTGATTGATCTCGGTGGAAGTTGGGATACTCACCTTCCGTTTGTAGAATTTGCTTACAACAATAGTTATCACTCGACTATTGGTATGCCTCCGTATCAGCTTTTGTACGGACGACGATGCCGAACTCCAACCTGTTGGAGGGAAACAGGTGAACGCCCGATCTCTGGACCAGCGATTTTGCAAGAAGCCCATGACCAACTACAGTTGATTCGACATCGGATTCAGACCTCTCAGGATAGACAAAAGAAGTATCACGATAGAAGACGTAAGCCAATTGCGTTTGAAGTTGGAGATAAAGTTTTGCTGAAGGTTTCGCCAAGAAAAGGGATAGTAAGGTTTGGCAAACGGGGGAAGTTGAGCCCTCGATTTGTTGGTCCTTTTGAAATTCTCGAGCGGGTGGGACTGCAAGCCTACAGATTAAAGCTGCCTGCCGAAATGACTGGGATTCATGATGTATTTCATGTGAGTAATCTTCGAAAGTGTTTAGCTGACGCTGAAGCTGTGATTCCTTGGAAAGACGTGCAAATTGATGAGCAGTTGCGATACGAAGAAGAGCCCGAGCGTATAATCGATCATAAGGTTTCGAAATTGCGCAGCAAGGAAATTCCAATGGTGTTAGTTCAATGGAAATACCATAAGGGATCTGCGCAAACTTGGGAAAGAGAAGACGAGATTAGGCAGAAGTATCCGAAGTTATTTCTGTCTTAGTCGATTCCGAGGACGGAATCAATTTAACGGGGGAAGATTGTAACAGCCCGTAATTTATTAAATACAAATTACAGCAACAGACTTTGGATAATAAAGCAATTTTATCCAATTATTAGTAAATAACTGAAAATGTGAATCTGTAATAATTAATTATATTAAGTTATAATTAATTATGAAAAGTTGCCCAAAATTTAGCTGAAATTAAGTTAATAATTAAAATTCAGCTAAATGACAAATTAAAGACTGAAAATGACGAAACGGACTAAAATGAATAAAAATATGACTAAAAGACAATTATAGCAAATCTAGAACTCCTTTGCTATTATTTGCATCTGAAATGCAAATCAGATTGATGGAAATAAAAGTTGGTCGATTCCGGAAATTCAGTAGAAAATCTGATTTTTCTCTATTTTCTATAAATAGAGCATCACCTCCTCATTTCTTAAGTTTGGAAAAGCTAGAATCCTCTCTCTCTTTCTCTACAATCTGACTTCTCTCTAGAATTTCTCCCAAACGATCCGTCGGATTCTCGTGATTTATACGCCATCGGTTAGAGATCGTCGAGCTCTACACGAATCTATCATTGCATGTTAGATTTCGTTCAGATTTAAGGTAAAATCGACCATTTTTCTGACTTTTATTTCGGTTTTTGTTGAGCAAATTCGAGTTTGCTCATATTCCCTTCATTTGAAGCTGATTTGCTCCCGTTTAGGACCTGTTTTTGCTTGGAAATCGTCTATAGTCGAAGGATATATCTTGGACGAAGGTTAGTATCTATTTTTCCCTCATTTCTGTTCATGTTTAGTAGCTAAAACCTGGAAAATCGTTGAACATATAGAACAGATTCGAAAATCCATGATTAGACTCGAAATAGGTTGAATTCGAATCTAACCCCCCCTAGACTCGAGATATGCTTCGAATGAAGATGTAATTCGAATTTAATGTTGTCCTCGAATCTAATGCTGCTTCGAATCTGTTGTGTGCCTTTCGAATCTAGGAGTATGTCCGAGTCTATGTATGTGTTTCGAGTCTAATTCCCTATTTCG